>JAANDH010001003.1:0-11501 GCA_011799765.1 Nymphaea thermarum
AGCCATCTTCTTACCTTGAAGCTAAAGAAGATCCCAATTGGATTGAAGCCATGAATCTAGAGATTAAAGCTCTTGAAAGCAATGAAACTTGGGATATTGTGCCTCTACCAACGGGGAAAAAGACTATTGGTTGTAGATGGATCTATAAAATCAAAACTAGAAGTGATGGAACCTTAGAAAGATATAAGGCCAGACTTGTTGCCAAGGGATATGCTCAAGAATATGAGATTGATTATGAAGAAACCTTTGCTCCTGTTGCTCGCATGACTTCTATTAGAACCCTTATTGCCATTGCTTCTGTTAAACATTGGACTATTTTTCAAATGGATGTTAAAAATGCTTTCTTAAATGGTCACCTACAAGAAGAAGTTTTCATGAGTGCTCCCCCTGGTTTTGATCTACTCCAAAACAAAGTTTTACGCCTTAAGAAAGCTCTTTATGGTTTAAAACAAGCTCCCAAAGCCTGGTTTGACAAATTTAGTAGTGTCATGTTTAATCAAGGTTTTAAATCTTGCTACTCTGATACTGCTGTAGAAACACAAACCACGAAGAGGGAGAAGAGAAGACGAACACACGATGTACGTGGAAAAACCTCAAGCGAGGAAAAAGCCACGGGAAGCTCTACCTAGGTGCACAACCGCAACCCTAGGAGAGAGAAATTGTATTTCACTTAACTTCAACAATTACACTTAAGTGATAATATAAAGGGGAGAGAAGAGCTACCGCCTAGGGTACCGAGCCAGTCTTGGTACCCTCGCCCCATGGGACCGGGTCCAGATATGGACCCGGGTCCCTATAACAACATATCGTCTAACACTCCCCCTCAAGCTTGGCATACATGTCAAACATGCCAAGCTTGCCTACATTCTTCTCAAATTGAGATGTACATAAAGACTTAGTCAAGACATCAGCAACTTGATCTTCAGACTTCATGTAGGGCAGGATCAACTCCTTAGCATCTATGCGTTCCCGTATGAAGTGACGATCGATCTCCACATGTTTAGTTCTGTCATGCATGACCGGATTGTTTGCCAAATTGATAGCAGACTTGTTATCGCAAAACATCCTCATCTTCTCTTCCATTTTAATCCCAATGTCTTCTAAAATGATTTTAAGCCATAACATCTCTGTGATCCCCATGGCAACTGCCCTGTATTCGGCCTCAGCGCTGGACCTGGAACAAACATCTTGTCGTTTACTTCTCCATACCACCAAGTTACCTCCAAGGAAGATGCAGTAACCTGTGGTAGATCTCCTAGTATCAGTGCAACCTGCTCAGTCGGCGTCAGAGTACCCTTCAATGCTGAGTTGATCTTGACAAGTGTACAAAAGACCTTTACCAGGGTTATTCTTCAAATACCCCAATACTCTTTCAGCACTTTTCCAATGACAGTCAGTAGGGGCATGCATGAACTGGCTCAACACACCCACAACATACGTAATATCAGGGCGAGTAAGAGTGAGGTAAATAAGTTTACCAACCAATCGCTGATATCTCTCTTTTCCTTCTTCATCCAAGATATTCTCAGTCTTGATACTGATTCTGGTGCCAGACTCCATAGGAGTAAGAAATGGCCTGCAACCCAGTTTACCTGTCTCTTTCAAAAGGTCCAAGGTGTATTTCCTTTGGCTCATGACAAGTCCCGTCTCAGAACGCGCGATCTCAATCCCCAAAAAATACCTTAATTTACCAAGGTCTTTGAGGTCGAATTCAGTAGCCAACATGTCTTTCATCTTTCTTTTCTCTTCTTCATCATCACCTGTAACAATCATGTCATCAACGTAGACAAGAAGAAGGCTCACCAGACCATTCCTCTGCTTGATGAAGAGAGTATGATCACCATTTCCCTGTTTGTACCCGTTGTTCTTCATAACCATTCTTAGCCTTTCGAACCAAGCTCTTGGAGACTGCTTGAGGCCATACAACGCTTTCTTGAGATAACAACATTTCCCGTCCTGAACATAACCAGGTGGCATACTCATGTAGACTTCTTCTTCAAGGTGACCATTCAAGAAGACATTCTTGACGTCAAGTTGATTCATGCTCCACTTCTTCTGCACAACGAGTGCTAAGATGACTCTCACAGTCTTCAAGTTTGCAACAGGGGCAAAAGTTTCAAGGTAATCAATCCCATACTTTTGGCTGAACCCCTTAGCAACTAAGCGAGCCTTATACCTCTCCACGGTACCGTCAGGCTTGTATTTCACATTGAACACCCACTTGGAGCCGACTAAATGAGTCCCCTTGGGAATATCAACAACTTCCCACGTGCCATTTTTGGCCAAGGCATCCATCTCCTCTTTCATAGCTTGCAGCCACTTGGGATCCTCTCTAGCATCCTCAACACACCTGGGAACCACAGACTTAGACATGGATGTAATAAAGCATTTGTAGTCACTACTGAGTTTAGCATAAGAAACAAATTTCTGAATGGGATGAGAGGTACATGACCTGGTGCCTTTGCGCAGGGCTATGGGAAGATCATCACTCATTGGACTTGGATCATCCGGGGAGCTCACAAGATTGGGATTGGTAGCCTCAACAACATCCAACACATCCTTCTGCTTTCTGTTGTAAACCTGACCAAACAAGTGACCACGGGGCTGTTCTTCCACCGACGCCCCTTCCATCTGACTGTCTCTGTCCTCACTGACTGTATCCCTTTCCATCTGACTGTCTCTGCTTTCACTAACTGTATCTACCACACTCGGGGAGCTGGCCGTGTACTCCAAGAAGTCTGTGAACTGAATCAATTGATGCTGAGAATACTCTTCCACCCTGAAGAGGATTCACAGGGAAGTATGCCTCAAGTTCATGAAAGGTAACATCCCTAGAGACATAGACTCTGGAAGCGCTAGGATCGACACATTTGTACCCCTTCTGGGTGGAGGAATACCCCAAGAAGACTGCTTTGATAGACCGAGGATCGAGTTTCTTGAGGGTGGGACTATGGTCATGGACAAAACAAACACACCCAAACACCCGAGGAGTCAAAGGCCAGAGATTCTAAGTAGGCCACAAAACAGAATAGGGAGAATGTCCATTTAACACACGAGTAGGCATACGGTTAATAAGGTGAGCACTAGTGAGAAGTGCATCACCCCAGTACCGCTTAGGGACATTGCGTTGAAACATGATTGTCCGGGTGACATTAAGCAAATGGCGGTTCTTCCTTTCAGCAACGCCATTCTGAGGGGGTGTGTAGCTACATGAAGTTTCATGTATAATACCCTTGCTTCGTAAGAAGTCATCAAGGGTTTGTGAGACATACTCTCGGGCATTGTCAGTACGAAAAGCCTGAACAGAGGTCTGGAATTGGGTTTCCACAAAAGCAACGAAGTTTTTGACAATGCCGGGAACTTCACTGCGTTCTTTCAACAAATACACGAACGTACATCGAGAATAGTCATCAATAAGAGTCATAAAGTAGTGGAAACCACGACAAGTGGGTACTCCCGAAGGACCCCAAACATCAGAGTGAACCAAAGCAAACAGACGGCTGGTTTTATGGAATGAAATAGGGTACGAGGCCCTAACATGCTTAGACAACTGACACACTTCACAGGTAAGGGAGTCCAAGGAAACAGAAGTAAAGAGTCGAGGAAACAACTTCTTAATCAACTGGAACGGTAGATGTCCAAGCCGCTCGTGCCATCGCAAGATGGTAGATCTGTCCTCCACACTTGACAACTGTCCACTAGTGGCTGAAACAAGAGCAGAAGCAACCTGCACGGGCAGTCTGTAGAGTCCATCAATAACCGAACCAATCTCAATCTTTGTCCCCGTCACCAAGTCCTGCAGAAAGCACCGATCAGCAAAGAAGATAAGATTGCAATTGAGTTCTTTGGTAATACTGCTGACAGATAGCAGATTCACTGGAATATTGGGAACATGAAGAGCATTCTGAAGAAGATATTTATTCAATAGGGACAAACTCCCTTTTCCAGCCACAGAAATAGAAGACCCATCAGCCATAGACACACGTTGCAGCCCGGAAGACAATTTGTATTCTTGAAACATCTTCGGATCCCCTGTCATGTGATGCGTAGCTCCGCTATCAACAATCCAATCATCGACCTTACGAGTCATCTTTTCAGCCATCACAGTCACCAAAGAGAGACAAAGACAAAGGCAACACCGGGAAACCCTTCACCGGCACAAGAGACAACAGGACAGGGAGCGACAAATCTGACGGCGACGAAAGAACGACAGCGCCGTAGGTCACCCACAAGTGGAAAAAACGATGAGCACCAACCGTCAGTAATAGCCTTGGAAAGAGTCACAAGAACAAGAGAAAAATCAAGTTCTATTTAGAATGAAACGATAAAGAGAGAGGTAATATCGTCACCGGATTCCCAATCAACCCCAAGAGTGAACAAAAGTCGATTGGGGGAAACAATCGTAGATGTCGCTCGACGGAAGCGATTCCTACTCTCTCTTGGACTGCAATCTCCCACGGGTAGAGGTTGCACCACACGTTCTCCTTGTTGGAATCAAGATTCAAGAGGCAAAACCAGCAAGTATCAAGGTATAGAAGTGAATAGAAAATCAACTTCGAGATGAGAAAAGCTTTCACCCGTAAGACCAATTTAACCCCGGTCTTTTGTAAGGAAAGGGGGATGCGATCGCTGGAGCGCCGGCGGACGTTGAGGCAATCCTCAAGTTACGCTCCTCTCCTCCTTCACGTCTTCTATCAAGACACGGACCAGCCACCCCACGGTGGGCGCCAAAGAAAAAAACAAGAAGATGAGATCAAGGATCAACCAAGCAAGATATTGCAGATTAGAGGCGGATGCACTTCATCGGATTTGCAAAAGACCCATAGGAAGTGATGTGAATAGGGGGAGGCAAGCTTAGGAAGCGCCTAAGCACGCATATCTTCCTTCTTCTCCGGGAAGCAAGTCGACGACACAAGGGACACCGGTGACAGCGACGACAACAACACAAGGGCGACGACACAGGGGCGACGGAGGTATTGGGTGCAGCGGCAGCGGCGAAGAAGAGGCAGCGGCGAAGAAGGCGACGACACAAACCCTAGGCGATGGCGCGCACCCCAAGGCGACAACACGGAACCCTAGGCGACGGTGGAAGACCAGAGACCACCCACGACGACGGCGACGGTGGAACTGGCAGCCGGCGATGGTGGAACTGGTAGTGGCAACGACGGCTCAACAGGCGGCACAACAGGTGGCGGCGTAAACAGCGGCGGCGGAAAGCAGGAGCGACGATGCACGGACGGCGGCGGTGAAGACCCAAGGCACTACAAGAACCCGACGCCGGAACTTCAACGGCGTCAAGCGGAAACAATGTCCACGACTAACGATCCTCGGAAAAAAACACTCTTCTCCAACTTCGATGGCTCTGATACCATGTAGAAACACAAACCACGAAGAGGGAGAAGAGAAGACGAATACACGATGTACGTGGAAAAACCTCAAGCGAGGAAAAAACCACGGGAAGCTCTACCTAGGTGCACAACCGCAACCCTAGGAGAGAGAAATTGTATTTCACTTAACTTCAACAATTACACTTAAGTGATAATATAAAGGGGAGAGAAGAGCTGCCGCCTAGGGTACCGAGCCAGTCTTGGTACCCTCGCCCCATGGGACTGGGTCCAGATATGGACCCGGGTCCCTATAACAACATATCGTCTAACAACTGCCATGTTTGTAAAAACTACCTCTGTAGGTGTAATTGTTTTATTACTGTATGTTGATGATATGGTTATTACTTGGAGTGATGACGAAGGGATTATAGAGGTAAAACACTTTCTTAGCAAATATTTTCAAATGACTGATTTGGGAAGACTGACTTATTTTCTTGGAATTGAAGTTGCTTATAGCAAACAAGGTTATCTTCTTTCTTAAATGAAGTTTGCTAGTGAATTAGTTGACAGAACAGGTCTCTCAGATGACAAAGTTGTGGATACTCTAGCAACACTAGGAGTAAAAATGAAAATTGATGATGGAGAGATATTGGAGAATCCCACTCCTTTTCGGCAAATAGTTGGCGCTCTCTCTTATCTCTCCATCACCAGACCTGACATTGCTCATGCTGTGCATGTGATAAGCCAATTTCAACAAAGACCCACCTCAGTGCACATGGGAGCGGCAATGCGGATTGTCCGTTATGTGAAAAACACTATCAATAAAGGACTATTTCTGTCTTCTTCTTCTAATTTAGAATTAGTTGCTTATACAGATGTTGATTGGGGTGAAGATCCCAATAATAGGCACTCCACCACTGGTTTTTGTGTGTTTTTAGGTGACTCCTTAATTTCCTGGCGATGCAAGAAACAAAATAAGGTATCGCTATCATCAACAGAAGCTGAATATCGAGCAATGGCAACTACAACAATGGAGATAGTGTGGCTCAAAAGCTTACTGAAAGATATGGGAGTTCATATTACGAATCCTGTCAAGCTTTATTGCGACAACAAAAGTGCAATCTATATTGCTAGCAATCACACATTTCATGAAAGAACAAAGCATATAGAGATGGACTGCCATTATGTTCGTGAAGAGTTCCTTCAGAAAAACATAGATCTCTCCTATGTCCAATCAGAGTATTAACTTGGCGATTTCTTCACTAAAGCTCTTGCTGCTACCAGATTTAATTTTCTCTTTGGCAAACTTTCGGTTATCACACCGTAAGTTTGAGGGGGGGTGTTAGAATGTATGTATCCCATATGTATACATATATATATTTATATATATCACATATATTAGTCATCTAATATATGCTTTATATATATATATATATATATATATATATATATATATATATATATATATATATATATATATATATTTTATATTTTGGGTACTTAGGACACCTATGTAATTTTCACTTTCTTTATGTATTTTTCCTTATGTATTATTTTATGTTTTTCCCCTTTTATCCCTCTCCTTTTTCTATTTTTCATAGAGGGAGACTAGTCCAAACGGCTAGATTTCTAGCCGTTGGGACTGCCTCCTCCTCCTTCTCTTTGGCCCTCTCCTCTATAAATAGGGCAGCTCTTCCATTGTTTATTGTATGGCTTTTTAGCCTACTTCTTGTATCTCTTTGTGTGATTAATTTATGTTCTTCTTCACCTCTTGTTTGAGGGTTTGTGAGATTGACTTGTTGGTGAAAGCTTCAAGACTGATTTACTTGAAGAGGTTGTTTCTTTGGGCCTGATTTACATGGACCACTTCTCCAGTTGACTAAAGAAGCTTCTTATCTCACGCAAACATGGTTGTGTGAAAAGACAATCTTAGTCCATTTCAAGCATTGCCAAACTCCAAGTACACTAGCACCCAAAAACAGAAATCAGGAACGAGTTGATGTGCAAGTTACAGTTTTCATAGAGAGAGAGAAACCAACAGAATCTTCTTCAAGCCGCAAGAAAATAATATGCTCTCTACCATTTTCCCCAACAAATCAAATCTTAGTTGAGAACTGAATGTATCAAGAAAAATGAAAAAACTCTAAAACATGCCATGCGGTGAGGCAGATGAATAGGGAGCAGGAAATCCTTGATGCTCATCCATCCTTAGAAAATGATTCGGGACTAATTCCACCGGAATGTGCTTCCAAGTTAAGATGGCGAACCAGCTGCCACTCTGTCTCCAGCTGCCCTAGCACTCGGTGGAAGACCAAAGAAAATTAGAGGGATAAGACGACCATCGCGGGTGTTTTTAGATTTATCATGGTTTGGGAGACTCATTGTCACAAAAAACGCCATTTTTTAACAAAAAACGCGTATTATATGCCAAAAACACCGCTGCCGTATAAAACGAGAATAAAACGTGTTTTTTAAAAAAAATGTCAAAAAACAAAAAACGCGTATAATACCCGTATTATATGTTTTTTCCCTTTTTTTATTAATTTTCATTTTTTATAATTTTTAAGATGTATTAAATGTTTATTTTTTTAAAAAAAATTGCCGAACTTTTCCCGTTTTATTCTCGAGATATAAAACATTGTCGTATTATACCCGTCTTTTTCTTTGCCATTTAATACCCGTACACGTTTTTTGTGACAATGGTTTGGATCTGGTTCCAATTTTGCCTTACCAGCATTCCGATATGGGTACGCGGGTCATCTATGGTGACATAGATCACTCCTTTCATAAGGAGTCAAGATCTATACAGGCATCTTAATGGTTCCATTCTAATCCAACCAGAGTTCATTCAACAAGAGATTAAGAATGAGAGAGGGGAGACAATTTCCACTTAGGAAATTCGTAATCCTCAATTTATAACATGGATGAAGCGAGATCAAAGTCTTGTTGGATCTATTGTCACACCCCAACCTTTTTGACCCTCAACCACAAATTGTTTTTTTCTAACATAAAACATTGGAGTGCGACGACACAACGATTTCAAAGAGATGAGCAAAACAATGCAAAACAATGGGGCAAACTTTCCATTATATAAGAATTTCAATTCATCTGTACATATGACAAAAATGCCCAAAATCCCAACATTGATGCCTGTAGAAACACGTAACGAGATAGGGAGAAGAAAAAGAGACACAATATACGTGGAAAACCTCAAAGAGAGGTGAAAAACCACGGAGAAGCTCTACCTAGGTGCACAACCGCAACCCTAGGAGAGAGAGAGTCTTATTCCACTTAATCAACAATTACACAATAAGTGGGATTATAAAGAGGGAGACCCGCCTAGGGTACCGAGCCACTCTCGGTACCCGCGCCCATGGGACCAGGTCCATATCCAGACCCGGTTCCCTATACACGATATTCTAACAATGCCTAACCAAAACAAGGCGCTCCAGCACTACAATTGACCCAAAACCTCCTTAGTAGGATGTGAGTGAAGCCATCTGATCAACCTGCTGCCTCTGGTCCACCAAAACCTGAAAAAAAAATGAAACAACAGAAGGCTTAGCCTTCGCAGTATGGCAACAAGCCAGGAAAAGTCCAAACCCTCTTAGGTAGGGCTCAATTATGCGAGCAATCATCAAAACAATCTATCATCATCTCGTGTCAAGGCACGACATGTAAAGGCCACTTAATGGCCACAATAACACAATTTCAAATCACATGCAAGACATGCTTAAACATGTCACTTGCATTCATAAGCACAACAATCACATGCACATCAATCACGTACATCTCATTCACATACATTCATTCCATTAATTTCAGTGAATTGACAGTTCCTGTGGGTGCAAACACAGACATGTGCACACCCCCATGGTGGCCCAGAACAGTATGGATCCATTCCCCGGATGCAGCGGTAGAGCACTTACCCATGGATGTGTGAATTCCAAGGAGAGATACTCAGCCTTCCCTAGGACACCCAGGTTGGGAAGGCGGGAGCCCACGCTCCAAGCACATCACACAACAGTACTCTGGAGCCTTGCACAGCCTGCGCTCCGAACAGGCGAGACCAGTGGCGAAGGCGGGACAACTCCCAAACACATAGCCACATCCCACTGGCCTCTCATTTCTAATTCCTTCATTCTTATAATTATACTTGCACAATCACAAAACAATTGGCTAGCTCATGAGGTTGGTTCACTGCACGAGTGCACCCACACCTCCAATTGCCTCCACACGAGGGCTACACAAACAATAACAATCTTGGCTAGCCGTCATAACAATATGGGTACAACTACCCTCTGTTCAATCATTTGCATCATTGCCCACGACAATGTGTATTCAACAAACATAACATTCACATTCATTATCACAATACTTACATCTTTGAAAAACTTAGCCAAACCACAGAGAGTAGTCTCGATCTGTGATGGGCTCGTAGCTGTCCAATGCAGTTATCATTCTAGGATGTCTTTTAATGCACAATTGGGGTCGAGGAGACACTCGACTCGATACCCCACCTCATCTGTCCTAAGCAGTTATTAATTCTAGCATGCACATGCAAATGCGTGACGTTTTCAAACAGACTTTTAATAACTTTTCAAAACACATCATATCATATATCAAACCATTTGCATGCATACACACAATCATTCACAAAACAATCAATCAATCACATCACAATCCTAGGATTCCACGATCCTAGGAACACACATTCATACATTTGTCCCAGGCAGGGATTTGCCTGGAATGCTGCCATACCTGTCACACGTCCAGAAAACTCTTCAAAATACCTCGAGCTTCAAATCTGGTCGCTCAAGGTCGACAGGACGTGCCCGGTGTACCTGCAGACATAAGAAAAAAGTAAAATCTCTACTAGTTAGCTTATCAATCCAAACCAATCTAAAACAAAATCATTGAGGCACATGTCATCGCCTCAAGAGGGTGTCGACAGGTAGTGTTGACCTACAAGCCCTCCAATAGGTCACTTCCGAACTTCTTGCCGTTGCCAACAGGAATCAAAACTCAATGCTTCGCTCAGTCCCTCACAACACATTTCTCATTTGCTTTCTGTAGTCTAGGCGTCAACCCCATAGTCACATCAAACTTACATACGCTTTCCCCAAATAACTCCAAGATACACCTGCTCACAAAAACATGTGCCACATGCTCACTAAGACGGTTCTAAATCTTCCCCACAACATCACAATCTCTACTATGCTTCCCTATTGCTTCGAAGATCAACACCTTAAGCTTAAAAGATCAATAAATACATGAATCATCGCTTTTCGAACATAATCCTAAACTTATCATGTCTTCCTAGGTCTATTCTGGATGTACAATGCGATTTCGGTAGTAATTTTCCATTTCAGCTGGAAGATGCAGTCAGATGTTTGGGGTAGTATAAGTGATCAAGGGGTGGTAACTCATATCACAGGGGAAAACTTTGCACAGAGTTCCATTACAATTAATGGGTGGCTAAGAGATTTTTTATGGGCACAGTCCTCCCAAGTAATCCAGTCTTATGGCTTTTCATTATCCACCTATGGTCTTTTCTTCTTAGGTGCTCATTTTGTCTGGGCCTTCAGTTTAATGTTTCTATTTAGCGGTCGTGGTTATTGGCAAGAACTCATTGAATCCATCGTCTGGGCTCATAACAAATTAAAAGTTGCTCCTGCTACTCAGCCTAGAGCCTTGAGCATTATACAAGGACGCGCTGTAGGAGTAACCCATTACCTTCTGGGTGGAATTGCCACAACATGGGCATTCTTCTTAGCAAGAATTATTTCAGTAGGATAATGGCTAGGAGGATTTGAAAGGCATTATGGCATTAAGATTTCCAAGGTTTAGCCAAGGCTTAGCTCAGGACCCCACTACTCGTCGTATTTGGTTTGGTATTGCTACCGCACATGACTTCGAGAGTCATGATGATATCACCGAGGAACGTCTTTATCAGAATATTTTTGCTTCTCACATCGGGCAGTTAGCAATAATCTTTCTGTGGACTTCCGGCAATCTGTTTCATGTGGCTTGGCAAGGAAATTTTGAGTCATGGGTACAGGACCCCTTACATGTAAGACCCATTGCTCATACTATTTGGGATCCTCATTTTGGTCAACCGGCTGTAGAAGCTTTTACTCGAGGGGGTGCTCTTGGCCCAGTGAATATTGCTTA
>JAANDH010001003.1:20207-100707 GCA_011799765.1 Nymphaea thermarum
TTCTTCCTGGGTCGATGCCCGAGCGGTTAATGGGGACGGACTGTAAATTCGTTGGCGATATGTCTACGCTGGTTCAAATCCAGCTCGGCCCAAGAATTCACCGATCCTTGAGGATGATATAACCAATCCTTACTCCAAAAATACATGATGATATGGAGGAATAAAGAGTCAACTTGATTCTATTTGTTCCTCCATGTTCATATATATATATATATATATATACACATATATTTATATAATACATGTAGTTAGTTATGTTATAAATGTTATGTACACATGCCACTGTCGTGTTATATATACTATTATATGTTGTTGTGTCTGTATGTGTTGTTTATATGAAGGTTTCTAATTTGTTTATACTGTTGTTACGTTGTTTAATTGTAATGATTGTTTTTCCTTATGTCATGTCTCTAATCTTGTTTCTAAGATTGTTGACTATAACTATTATTCTAGTGCAGGAAAGATATATGGTAAGGTCTATGCTGACGAAATTGGTCCAGTACTGAAAAATCATTATCGGGGACCTGGCAAACCAATGCTATATCTTTTGTATGGGTTGAACATTGATAGCAATAAGTTTTCAAGTAGAATTTGAGGTTTGCTTTCTAAATTTATATTATGCTTGTTCATTTGGTTTGGTTTTTTATAACAATATAACTACTTCTACATCACATTCGTGTCAATCAAAAGTTCCCTTTGCTCTTACTCATTTTAGAGATGGTTTATTGTATTGTGGCTTTGAGGAAATCCAACAGTTAATATGGCACACTTCTGAAATGCAATCTTGATCAGGATTTAGTTGCTTGATGCTAATTTTTGTTGCTAAATCTGTCTCTCTTTTTTCTTTTTTTAATATAGCAAAAACTTTTATCTACCATTAATTCCAGATCCAAAAAGGAGGTTTTAGCTGCTAGGGTTCCTCTGTGTAAAACCCAAAACTCTCCAAAATTGTCGTTGTTTCCTGCGTCGGAAGGACGGGGGGAGAGAGACGAACGAGGGATAGAGAACGTCTCAAATGGCAGTCGAGGAAAGTGAGAAGATAGCAAAGAGAGCAGATTCAAAAGAAGTAGATGAAGAAGAAGAGGAAGACGACGATGAAATCCGAACCTTCGAAGAGATGGGTTTGGACCCTCGCCTCATATGTGCTCTCTCAAAGTAGGGCATCACTCAACCCACCCCCATTCAATCCACTACCATCCCTCGGATTCTTGTAAGCAGAAAAAAAGGGTCTATTTTAATGAATTTTATCATATTTTGATTTTTTATTAATCTCATAATTTTTTCTTTCTGGTTGCTTTTTCATATAGCAAGGCAAAGATGTGGTCGCGCGTGCGAAAACCGGTTCTAGTAAAACCTATGCCTATCTGCTTCCTATGCTCCAGAAATTGTTCTCGGAAGCCAGCCAGGCCACGAAAGCTGCTCCGAGGGCCGTGGTTCTTGTTCCAACCCGGGAGCTAACCCAACAAGTGATTCTCGAAGCAATTCTGTTTACTTGTTTTGGAAAAGATCTTCTACGCAACTGACATTGTTGTTACCAGTCTTTAGTTACACTGGTCATTGGTTGTGCTTATTATGCAGTCATCTTCTTTTCATTTTCTAGGTGCAGTGACTAACATGATGCTTCTTTATTCAGGTTTACTTGGAGATTTCATCTCTGCTTGAAGTTTGTAGAACTCAATTGAAAGTTGTACAGTTGTCAGCTGCCATGTCCGATGCTGATTTAGTAAGCTTTTCATCCTTGCATCCAGGGGCGGAGGGGGGGGGGCGCCTAGGCCATGGCCTGCCCCGAACTAGTTGGAATAAAAAAATTACATTAGATAAATAAAAAAAATTTAGTTGTGCAATGTATTTTTTTTATTTAGGTTCAGTTTGGCCCTACCCAAATTTGAGGTTGAACTATTTGGTCTGTCCCTGAACAAAATCTTGGCTCCGCCCCTGCTTGCATCAGTAGATGGCACATTGAGCTTTGCTGCCAAAGTATGAGAAATCATTTTAACTGGCACAGCTACTTCTTGTGCACTTTGGTTTCTGCCCGTGAGTCTGCATATTTGTACTTAATCACTCTTTTTCTGAAACTTCCGATTATGAAATGCTCTTTGACATTTCCAGCATAGTCTCTTGGATGATTTCTGTAGATATAGTAGTAGTTGCAGACAAGCTAATCTATTGGGTAATGGTTCATGCCTTGCAGTGAGCAGCATTTATTGGTTCAACTGATATTCTGGTATCAACGCCAGCCTGCATTTCCAAATGTCTGTCAAAAGGCGTTCTTCAATCATCATCTTTTCAGGGATCACTTTCCATGTTGGTTTTGGATGAGGTATAAGTTTTGAGATTACTTGCTTGCATACATAGTGTAGCGATTGTTCAAAGTTCAAACGTAGTATTCAGCAGTGATGTTCGTATCGTACGATACGTCTGGGTGAAGAAAACCCAGACGATATGGGCTCAATACACAATACACCCACGTATTGTGCTCGTATCGGGTGTATCGTACGATACGGGGAGGTGTATCATACAACACACATGGTACACCCCGTATCTTACGATACAAGGTTTAAAATTTGAAAAGAATCACCAAGGCCACTTTTTTGCGTCATTTTTTTTTAAACTGAGACCCTCTCTCCTCTCTCTAATCTTCTCTAAATGCTATGAGAGGGAGAGATGTTGCTGGTTTCTCCACAAAATCGCTGATTCGAGGAAGAAGCCATCAATTTGACGATTAAAAAAATCAATTTTACGATAGGTTACAGTACATTTACGATTTTTACGATAGGTTACGGTACATTTACAATATAACGTCTAGGTCGGAGGTTGAAGTGGTTTGACAGTGCGTTGTTTTGGTTTCAGGTTGAAGACTCATTTTGAGCATAATCCAAGAGATTTAGGTAAACAACTCAACCGACATGTCCTTTGTAATTGCAGTGCATGCACCAGACATGGGTGACACATTGATTCAATCTTACAGATTTACTAAAGCATGACAAGGTGCTGAGCAAGAAACCACCGCCATCTCATCTGAAAGCAGTTCCTGATTACCTGCGGGATCCAGTCACGGAGGAAGCTAAGAAGATTGTGAAGCTCTCAAGGGCAGCAATGCCCAAAGCTGGTTCTTCCCGTCGTCATCATGGTTCGAAGGGAAAATTTCGTAGAAGTAAAGATCCATTGAAGACTTTCTCAGCTGAGGTACTCTCACAGTATGACATCAGCATTATTGTTTTGCTTTTCCTTGTACTCCTTCATTCATGCTTCTGTCCTCTCCAGTTCACCAGACAATAATGTTTCTGACTATAATAAAAGTTTCAGTGAACCACAACAACTTAACAGACTAGACATCAATGCATGGGGTGCATCTCATGTCGTAGTCTGGAGTGGCCTAACCGCTGATTTCCAATGAGACATCTTAGACACTTTGTGTTCATTTTGATTATCCGTGTCCAGAGATCACACATTTTCCCCCAACTAAAACTAGCTTCATTCAAATACCATACAAATTTTCTTCCCATGCATAATTATTTGGAACTAAGTGCTACTACATTTTCAATTGCTCTCAGAATCACAAAAGAGGTCGCCGCCCTGATGGGAAAAGGAGAGAAGACAGAACTGAAGCATCCGAGAATAGGAGTTGGAAGAAGGCAAAAAGCAGTAGCTAGATCCTCGTTTGCAGTAATGGAGGATCTTGCAGGTTTTGCTTATTTAGTTTTATGTTCAACACTTGACTTCGAGAGGGAGAAATTGTTGTTGGGATTTACCCATCTCGATAGTCCTGCGTCGATACGGGTCCATATCTGTTTCGGACCCTTAAGTATAAATACAAGACTCGTGTCTTGTGATGGTGTAAGACACATTCAGTTTTTACCGTCTGGCTAATCGGTCCCATTAGCCATACGTGAATTGTCTGTCCCCATCACTGGGCTGCTATGGCTGAGGAGAGAAACCTACTACCGCCACCGCCGCTACCTCGGTTGGGAAATGACTCTATGGGGACTTTAGCCGTTCTTCCAACAGCGGCCGACATTCAGTCGGCGGTCGCCTCTACAGGTTCTACTTCCGCCCTATGAAACACACGTTTCTATGAAGTTGTTCAATTACTGCATTTTCGTTTGTGCGCTATCTTGATTCCTCGCAAAGCTCCAACAATGGGTTATGGGCCCACACCACGCTTCCCTACGCGTTTCTCCTTTGCATTCTGTCTTCAAGCAAAGGGAATAGGGCAGAAACGTGGAAGAAGAGGGCACCGGCGTGCCTGTTCCTTCCTCTGTTGCATAATGGGCGATGGAAGCGTTGGGCTCCCGTTGCAGCCGCAGAGAAAGGAACAGGGAGAGGCGTCGGACGTGCACCTTGCCGGCGCCCACCCACTGTCTTGGGAGAGACAGGTGAACAGGGAAAGGAAAAGGGGAAGGCGTTGGCCTTCCATTGAAGGGCGTCGTTGGGGAAAGGGAGACCACTGGTGGGTTCGCCATCGCCGGATGGCCCTGACGGCACCTGCCGGCATCCACCCAAAGCCACCTGCTATTTTCAAATCACACCCTAATCTGAAGAAAGCGGAAAACGAGAAACGGGAAGGGGAAGGCTGGATTCTGGCCGGTCTTCGGTGGGGGACGGCCGGCCATCGCAGCGGGCGACGGCCGGCCTCCCTGTCGGCACCCGCCGGCGGCCACCCACAGAGTTGAGTGGCCTGCCGGTGGCAAACCACCACCCGCCTGCCGTTCGGCAAGCGAGCAGTGGAGACGACGCTCGAAACCGCTCGCGCGGTCTAGCGGGTGGGTCGGACCCGGCTCGGGTCATGCTGACCCGACTCGGATCCATAAAGATTTAAAAAAAAAAAATGTTTTTGTTGCCGCCCGCTCTAGCGCCATTCCGCCTGTTTTATTTTGATTTTTCGGATCGGGTCGGGTCCTGTCAGACCCGAACCGTATCCATACGGTCTGTTTTTTAGAACAGAACGATTCGGTCCAATTCAGAACCGATTCAGATCTTTTTGCGATCAATTCATATCTTTTATGGACCGCTTCAGTTGATTTTCAGACCGGTTCATTCGGTTTCAGAACCGATTCGGGCCTTTTCGAACCGATTCATAGTTGTTTGAGACCGGTTCTTTCCCTTTACGGACCGGTTCATCTAGTTTTCCACAGGTTCAGTCTATTTAGGACTGATATGGGACCGGTTCTAAGCTAGAGGAAGCTAGTAAATGTGGTTGTATGCCCATTTAAGGAGTTTAAAGAATTGGTTCGATCATTTTAGATCGATACGGGACCGATTCATTATGTTTTATGGAGCTTTAAAGAACAATTTAGATAACATTAAGTTGATTATGCAGAATTGATCCGTGTGTTTCATTTTATATGTGATTTTATAACACATTCTTGTATCATGTTTTATTTAGGATTATGCTAAATTTAATTTTGTTGCATGATCATAAAGTTTGTACGATAATGCTAATGTAAAGAGCTTATGATTAGTTAAATCATGTCATACCTCACCAAAGTGACTACGCATGATTTAAAGGCACATTAGTGTTTCATGTTGTACTTACTCTTATTTGAAATAACATAATTACCTAAAGGTAGTGTGTTATGTTCAAGAGAATAAGTAGAGTAAAATAGGAAAATAGATTCTTACATAGTTTTGTCATTTTACACCCAAAGGTGTTATGCTTGACTATAATTTGAATTTACATTTTCTAGTTTTACTAGATAATGTTAAGACGGAATACATGTGCGTATTAGGTATATTACCAAAGTAGTATCCTAATTACCCCTGGTATTTGTCTTGAAAATAATAGACATAAAGAACCTTTATTTAATTTACTATTTCATATGGTTTGTCTCATATAATGCATGTCAACTTATTGATGTCTTTTGTCATGTGCAGTACCTGGTTCTATTTATTTTAATGGCTCAAATTCTATCCCTTTTACTTGATGATTCGAATTATGCTGAATGGAAAGAAAATATTGTATTTACATTGGGGTATATGGATTTGGATATGGCGTTGAGGCGACCTGAGCCACCACCTCTTACACCACAAAGTACACATAATGAAATAGTGTACTTTGACAAGTGGGAGCGTTTTAACCGACTAAGTTTATTGCTTTTGCGATCAAGGGTCGCTAAGAGCATACGTGGTGCTATCTCACCTTGTAGAACGGAAGGAGAGTTCTTGGATGCAGTTGAGGCTCAGTTTGTCAGCTCTAATAAAGTCAGAGCCAGTACCCTAATGTCAAAGTTAATATCTATGAAATATCAAGGAGGGGGTAACATTCGCCTGCATATGTTAGAAATGAGGAACATTGATTTTCAATTGAATGACATGAAGTTGAATATTTTTGAATTTTTCTTGGTATTCTTTACTTTGACCTCTTTACCAGTTGAATATACTCATTTTAAGATCAGTTACAACACACATAATACTGAATGGACATTCATTGAATTGATGTCTAAGTGTGTTAAAGAGGAGGAAAGAATGAAGGGTGGGAAGTTGCAAACCGCACATATGGTTTCTCACTCTGGGGCTGGTAAAATTGGCATAAAGAAAAGTTTAATGAAAATGAGTGCCAAGAAGAAGTCAACAGGTCAAACTTCTTCTCAAATTGTACATACTAACTTAGCTCCTACAAAGTGTTTCTTTTGCAAGAAAAAGGGGCATAAGAAGTCAGACTACATCAAGTACCAGAATTGGTTAGAGAAGAAAGGTAATATGTCATTTGTTTCACTTGAAAGTAATTTGTTACATGTTCCTATTAATAGCCGGTGAATTGACTCTAGTGCTACTGTGCACATTGCCAATTCTTTACAGGACTTTCTGAGCAAAAGGGAACCAACTCTACATGAGAGGAGCATTTTCTCAGGAAACAAAATGCGCTTACATGTGAAGGCTGTAGGAGAATGCTAGATTAGGCTTGATACTGGCTTTGTTTTGGATCTTCATGATGTTTTCTTTGTTCCATCATATAGTAGAAACTTAATTTCTGTATCAAGACTGGACAAATTTGATTTCTACTTAAAGTTTGAGAATTCAAAGATGTTCATTTATAAAGATCTTGTTGAAATTGGTTCTGCTATTTTGTGTGATGGTTTATACAAGTTGAATGTGAAGATCCAATCTTCTGAATCGTTGGTTTCTAGTCATTGTATAAGTGGCAATAAGCGTAGTACCATAAAAGATGATTTGTACATGTTATGGCACCACCGTTTGGGTCATATCTCTTAGAAGAGAATAAGGAGACTCATAAATGAAGGGATCTTACGACCTCATGATTTTACAGATAACGGCATATGTGTAGATTGCATAAAGGCAAAGCAAACTAACATATATAAAGAAGGTGTCTAGCGATGTACAAAAAGATTAGGAATTGTTCACACAGATGTTTGTGGACATTTCCCTCCTTGTTACATAGGCGAAAAGTATTTTGTCACCTTTATAGATGACTATACTCGGTATTTGTATCTTTACTTAATCTTTGAAAAATCCGATGTGTGTCAAGTTTTCAAGGACTATAAGACAGAAGTAGAGAAAAAAACCTATGAAGTTATCAAGATAGTCAGATCAGATTGAGGTGGTCAATATTATGATAGATTTACTGAGATGGGACAAAGAGAGGGACCATTAGCATGATTTCTAAAGGAAGAAGGCATTGTGTCTCAATACACCATGTCAGGCAGTGCCTATCAAAATGGTGTAGCTGAAAAGAGAAATCATACGCTTAAGAAAATGGTTCGAGCTATGTTAAATTATTCAACTCTCCCTCTAACCTTGTGGGGTGAAGCTCTCAGGACAGCAGTGCATATCCAAAATAGGGTTCCTACTAAAGCTATTCCCACAACACCTTACGAGTTGTGGACAGGTAGGAAACCTTCTCTCTCTTATATGCACATATCGGGATGGGTGAGGCTTCATTTTGAGATGAAGGACATGGGTGAGGCTTCATTTGTTCTCGGCATTGAGATTCGTCGAGACAGATCTAAATGTGTTTTAAGTCTCTCCCAGTCAGCATACACCAATAAAGTTCTTAAAAGATATGGGATGGAGAATTGTTCTCCTATTTTGACACTCATAGCTTAAGGTGATAAATTGAGCCTAAATGATTGTCCAAAGGACAAATTTGAAAAGGCACAAATGATCAACATTCCATATGCATCAGCGGTTGGCAGCTTGCAGTATGCACAGATTTGCACTAGGCCTAACATTTCCTTCGTTGTTGACATGCTTGGTAGATTTCAATCTAATCCAGTCATGGCACATTGGAAGGCCGTAAAAGAGAGTCATGTGGTACTTGCAAGGGATAAAAGATTACATGTTGACATATCGCAAGGTGGTCCATTTAAAAGTGATTGGTTAATCTGACGCTGATCTTGGAGGATGTACCGATAGTAGAAACTCTACTACTGGTTTCGTTTTTCTTCTATCAAGAGGTGACATCTCATGGGGGAACAAAAAGCAGACTGTGACTGCTGCTCACACCATGGAAGCAGAATTCATTGCATTATATGAGACTACATCACAGGCAATTTGGATAAAAAATTTCATTTCACAGCTCAAGATAGTTGAATCTATTGTTAGACCACTTAAGGTTTACTGTGATAATGAAGCTGCAGTGTCTTTTTCCAACAACAACAAAAGTACTACTTTTTGTAAGCATATGGAACTTAAGTATTTTGTTGTTAAAGAAAGGACAGAGAATCAACTAGTGTGTATTCAACACATTGGAACTACATATATGGTTGCAGATTCTCTTACTAAAGTGCTAGCATCTGGTATGTTTTCTGAACATGCTAAGAGAATGGGTTTGTGTAGTTCAACGTAAACACACTATTATACAAACATTTATGAATGTGATCACATACAGTTTGTTGATTCTGATTAAGTTTGTTGTCTATTTATTTTGTATTTTCATTTGTTTATTGAGAAGTTTTATAAGACAACAAAGGTGGGACCTTGGAATGTATTTTAAAGCTAGTCCATTCATTATGTTTACCCTTGATATCGATTTGGACTAGTGGAAGATTGTTGAGATTTACCCATCTGGATAGCCCTGCATCGATACGGGTTCATATCTGTTTCGGACCCTTAAGTATAAATACAAGACTTGTGTCTTGTGATGGTGTAAGACACATTCAGTTTTTACCGTATGGGTAATTGGTCCCCTTAGTCATATGTGAATTGTCTGTCCCCATCACTGAGCTGCTATGGCTGAGGAGAGAAACCCACTGCCACCGCCACCGCTACCTCGGTTGGGGAACGACTTTATGGGGACTATAGCCGTTCTTTCAACAGCCGCCGACATTCAGTCGGCGGTCGCCTCTACAGGTTCTACTTCCGCCTTATGAAACACACGTTTCTATGAATTTGTTCAATTTCTGCATTTTCGTTTGTGCGCTATCTTAATTCCTCGCAAAGCTCCAACAATTGTACCACTTTCGTAATGTGCAGATTCCCTAGAGAATCGTTACTTAAAAAGGTGAAGTAACTGAGCTTTGATGTGAAAATGGTGTCACTGCTCGAACTTTTGAATTTGTTTCTTTTAGTTGGTTGAAGCTTTTAGACTAGTTTGTAACATAACTGGCGGCAACATATTATGTAAAAAGAAATAAAAACTCCTACAAATTCAAAATTGGTACACTGTCTTGACCGTGAATATATAAAAGAACAATTTGGTTAACTTGGCGTCTCAGTCTCTATAGGAACTCTTCTTAACAATTCGACAAAAGGTTTCCAGGACTCAAAACGCTGTTGTAAATAAATCAGAGATTCTAGAGTTCTAGCCGCTGATGAGAGCAAAACGTCAATTTGTACTGCATATTTCACAGTACATCTCACGGCTGTTCACAACTTGTCAAGCTCTTCATCCTTTTCCCTTTCCCCTTGGTTCGTAGAAGATTGTTAATTGAGAGCATCCCCGAGCTCGCGTGTTCCCGACTTCAGAAAAGTCGTGCCACGGGAGTCATTCGGAGTACTGACTCAGACGCAAGTGCTAGAGGACATATCTTGATGTCATTTAGGGGGCGTTTGATTGCCCGGTTGAAATACAATTTTTTCGAAAAAATGGTACGGGCGGGTGAAAATTGACCCGCCCGACAAAAATTGCATCAAACGGGGTGAAATTCACCCTGTTTAACGCAAAATGGGAGCGGGTGGAATTCCACCCGCTCGATGCCCTCTCCCCCCGCGCTCGACACCCTTCCCCGCTCGTCTCCTTCTCTCTGTCGCACCGTCGCCGCAGCGCCGTCGCTGTCGTCCTCGCCGGCAGAGAAAAGGGACGCTTTAGAGAGAAAGGGCCAGAGCTCCCACCATCGCCGCTCCGCCAGTTTGCCAACGCCACAGTTGCTGCTCCTCCACTGGTCCATCGTTTGTAATCGCCACATGTAAGGGTTTCATGTAAACGCCCAAAGTTTTTTTCTGTGTTTTGTTGTTGCTCTTGTTGATGTCTTTCTCTCTTGCTCTCGATTTTTCCCTCTCTCGCCCATTTTCCCCTCACGGTCTCCTCCTCCCTCGCAGTCGAGCACTAAACAGCCGGTTCACCATCGCCACAGGTATCTCTCGTGTTGTCATTGTGTCCCTTTCAAAAATGCCCAAAAATCTCCCACTCACGCCATAGGTTTCTCTCTTGCTCCGCCTGTCAACTATCCTTTTGCTTGTTTCTGTTATGAGGAAAATCTATGTGTTCTGTCTTCATTTTGCTTCAATCTCATAGGATTTGGCTGATTTAAGATCATTTGTATATTTTGTTCTCCTCCAACTTGATATATTACTGAACTTAATCTAGTAATAGAGAAAATGCTCGACATTACTTCTGAATAAATCAGTCACGAAGGTCAGATGAATTAGTAACCACTTGTCAAAAGGCAGAGTATCTTGATGTAGCTTTCTGAAGCATAAACCTGAATTATTGGTTTATTAGAATAAGATGAGCAAGCCCTTGAACGAAGGCATTCATTCTAAACTGCATGGTTTATGTTTTTTTGTAATATGATATTCGACATATACTGAGATGACTGAAACAATAATATTATACCTGTTTACAGTTATAATTGATGCATGGCATGCGTTATTGAGACATCCATCCATAAAACACACAAGTAGGTACAGATTTAAGAGTCATATGTTCCCATGTGAGTAGCCATATTGACTGGCGTTCTTATTATCAGATCTTTCCTTATGTGAGTAGCCATTTTGAGTGTAACAGTTTAGCATAGTGGTTATGGTGATTCTAGCTATAATTTCCGACATGATCTTTAATGGAATTAAATTATGATATACGACTCTTGCAAATTTTCAGACCATGGCTTTTAAATGTGCTTGATTGGGTATAAATCTACTACACTGTTTCTTTTTTAGGCCAAGGGAAAACGCTTGTTGTTAAATTTTTCATTATGCATCAAACAGGGTTAAAATTAACAGGTTAAATTCTTCCAGTGCATCAAACATGACCTCAAATCGAAAAGGGTTAAATTTCATCTTGTTTTTTTTTCCAAAAAACATTTTCAGGAAAATTTACCACGTTAAATTCTTCCTTGTGCATCGTGTTAGAAAATATAGATTCTTTTAGTTGGCATCGTGCTAGAAAAGTTCAAGTTGCAGAGAAGCATAATTAAGTTCTAATTCAAGGCTTTCTCCTAGTCCTGACACCCTTGGCAATGAAGCTGGGCATAACTAAGATTTTGCATATTTGAGAAGCAACCATATTAGGCTTCTCTAAGGAAAATATAACTCATCATAATTAAGTTCATTTAATTATCAAACGACCAACACTCCTTATAGAAATACTTAGGGAAACCAAACGGCCCCGCGACACTATCCTTGTCTAAACTCCACATTGCTGCAGTCACCTCCTCCTCCAAGATTTGCTTTAAAAGTTGTTCATTGTCAGCATCTGTGACCTTAGGTATACTATCAACACCCTCAAATAACCTACATTGTGCTACATCAGTGGCTACAACATTTCGAAAATAGGCAATGCACACTTCAAGAATCTGCCCACTTTGAACATATTTTGTGCCATCACATTCTAGGCTAGTAATCTTTCGTTTAGCTTGCCTGGATTTAGCCATCGCAAAGAAAAAGGGTGTGCTTTTATCACCCTCCGCAAGCCAACAGATACGATATCTTTGTTTCCACATTACCTCTTCCATGAGGAGTGCCTGAGATAAGTGCTTCCTCACTTTGTGTTCCTCATCAATCGCACCTTCAATACCTTGTTCCACATGCTCCTTGCAACCCTCCAAACTGCTTTGAAGGTTAGCAATGTTATCACTAAGGTTGCCAAAGGAATTATACTAATGGGGCCTTTCTCAGTTGATTCAACTTGACTAGGAGGCGCATCATTGGGCACCCTCTAACCTCACCTCTCCAAGCGTGAAGCATCACTACCTTGCCTTCCCTGTCCATCAACCAAAGCTTAAAGAATCTAAACGGTTTTTTACCTTGTAAATCATCTTTAGTGTCTCTGGTCTGATATAAAAGCACACTGTGATCTGAAGAGGCAGACGTCTAAACCTTAGGGCTGCCCTCTCCACCAAAAACGGTATGCCACTCATTGTTGACTAGGCACCAATCCAGTTTACACTGTGCAGAGTCTTGCCCTTGTCTATAATTCGACCACGTGAACTTCTTGTTACTGTCTTCGACCTCCTTAAGCCTGCAAGCATAAATGAATGGACTAACGGAAATGTAGGAAGCAGCTAAAGGTGTTGAACCTGATTTATTGCGGCTTCTCAACATGGCATTGAAGTCCCCAATTAATAGCACTCGCCCATCAACTCTAGAAACAAGAGCCTCAAGTTGATAAAAGCTCTGCAACCTTTCCCCAAACCTAGGTGGTATGTACACACCAAAAACAACAAAGGCTTCATTGTCGGTTAATCTAGGAAAGGAGACACCAACCCAGTTTTAATCTGCAGCCACATACGAAGTTTCCATCTCCTCCTCTTTCCACACACATATAACTCTAACTACACCATCAGGACCGTCAGCATTAGTCACATATTTATAGCTGCAGTATCTTTTCATGATTGCTTTCACCCTATGAGTGGAAATCATCGAGTCGAGAACAAACCCAATGGAGGGATTACACTTATTGAAAATTAGATTTAATTCTTGTTGCATAGGCCTCTTCGCAAGCCCTCTAATATTCCAACTAAATATATTCATGAGTAGGAGTGCTCAGAGACTCTGCAACCATACCATCAGTCTCAAAGACCCTTTCACTTTCATTCCCATCATTAACCTCTCCTTGGGGGAGATCAATTGGGGCAATACTCATATTTTCATTCACCTTCTTTCTCTTTTTGGTGTCATTACATCTGTGCGCAAGAGCATCTTCCAAGGAAACCAGTGTGGCTGGCGGCCATCCTTTTTTTCCCTTGCTAGCAAACCTCGTAGACTTTCTGGTCCACCTCTACTTAACATCAGCTACAGCCACTTGATGGCCCTCATTGGCTGGAGCTCGTTCAGGCCCCTCCTTCTTAGACAAATCACCATCTTTCTCCTTTTCAGACAAGGATTACTTAGACACAGCTGCAAGCATGAACCTCGATGGACCTCCCTGATCGCCAAAGCCATTAGTGAGACTGAGAAAGGGATTAGATATATGCTTTTCATTGCTTTCAGTCTTTCTTTCCTCTCCTTGCCCCTCTAGTGTGTCCTTCCCCCCTTTCATTCCTTTGTTATTATACTTTTTGCTCTCATGATCACCAGCCCTCCTAACCTCCTTCTGCTGTCTAGAGGTTGATCCCCCATCTTCGAACTTACAATATGGCCTAGTTTTCAATCATTTCCAATGGTCTTATCCAGTTGATCACCAAATGTTGCAAATCTGTTAGCCTGAGGCTCCCTCCCTCCAGAATCATTTCTATGGTGTCCTCTTCTATCTTTTTTAATGACCAAAACTTTATTCCAGGCCTGCTCCTCTGCGCCTGGAGTTCCAGCACTACCTTTGTTCTTACAAGCTTCCTCATAGTTCAAGGTAGTGCCACACACACGACAGAATCGCACCTTAGATTCGTAAATCACTTCTTGATTAATCTTGTTCTCCCTTGCTTCAATATTGATTTTAGGCACCGGTTTAAAAATGAGAGGAACATCAATGCACAACGTGCGAATCCCAGCTTGTCTCTGTGCATCATGCATTCATCTGCTCTAACAAAAAAAGCGCCCAACCCTTGAGCGATGGCCCAAAAGCTATACGAGTTCCAGAAAAGAACTGGGAGATGAGGGAGACGAATCCACAGAGGAATCGATTCCTCCTCAAGCAGTCACAGCTCTGCACCAAGCTTCCAACGACTAGTAATCAAAAAATGGCCCCCAACTACCCATTTTCTGCTCAGGACATCCCTGAGCTCTTCCTCCGAGCTCACCCGCACCAAGAACCACCCATTGCCAATGACAGAAAATTTTGGACAGCTAACATTCATCCAGAGCTTTTGTAAGGTTTGGAAAACATACCTATAATCCATACATGTGCTCGATCGTCCTCCGTAGAAACCAGCAACAGCTGCAAAGCAGTATTGGTCCTCCATTTTTTGATACGCCTCTGCAGGGAAGACCACCATTGGTTCATCACCAGATTTGTCTACCGTCACCACTGGGCATCCCTCAAGTTTCGACTCAGAACTGCCAGCAACAACATTTGCCCATCTCTTTGGCCCGTTCCTTTGAGTGGAGCCCTCGACATCCCCTCCTCCCTGCTGCATACAGCCCTCATTCGGAGTAGCCATTGACATTTTGCACCTATCTTCTTCCACTCTGAACCGATGGGAGTTGTCCGATAGGGCTCCCCTACCTAGTCATGGTGGGTCCCGTGCCAAGCCTTTATGTAATAAATGAAAAGTTTTTTCTGATTGGTGAAAGAGTGTGCTCTAACAAAATAAGGTGCACACATTTTGATTTTAATGCATTTTTACATTTTTTTGTCCTTGTTTTAATTTTTTAAGTTCTTTTGCGATTTACAAAACGAGTAAAAATGATAAAAAGGATAAATATTGTTGATGTATTTGGTAAGTAAAAGGTCAAAACTATTTCTCCCGTGATCGATAGGTGGCTTGAGGCAATCTGGTTCAATAACATGTTCTCTTCTGCTATTAAATAAAAAAAATTGGAGGACGCATTACAAACTGTTGTGAATTATCAATTTTAGCTATGAAGTAACATTTAAAACATAACAACAAAGGAATCCCTTATATATGTGCGTGTGTGTGTAACTAAAAAAATATTTTTGACAGATTTCTGAATATTTTTTATTAAATTTATCAAATAAAAGGTCAGGCACTTTTGCTAATATAGAAAAAAAATTAGCTGCAATCTTTTTCAATATTTCATTCCGATATTACTAACTTTTGTTTTTACGACTTTAAGCAAAGTGTGACTTTGATTAACAATAGAAATAATTGCTTTTTTAAATTTTAAAAAACGTAAGAAGGGGAAGAATCTCAATGAAATGCTACAATAATAGTACGGCTCTATGGTTTGACCTTATTCTATAAAGTATGGCGTCAAATATGGAATGACCATAAAAAAGGCCACGTTAAAGTCTAGTAGAAAATCACAAAACTTATGGTAGAAGATGAAGCTTGAGTTAATGAAAAATATTTTGCATTCAATGATAATAAAAAGAAATGGAACAACTCCTTAACTAAAGGAGCAACTTTGGATGTACGACTGCTATATAATGAAATGTTGCACACTGTCAACACTATGGTCGATATTAACACTATGGTCGATATTTGCTGCCTTCCATGGATACAAGTGATAGTGATTATACACTGAACCATGTTAATTTGCTTCTTGGTACCTCTGACTACCATCTCAGCTACATTTCAACTTTCATATCAGTAACCTCTTGTTTGTAGTGCAGAGAGTTGACACCCTTGTGATTCGAAACAAAAACTAGCTTCCTACCATCCCCCACCCTTACCATTGCACCAACACTCTCAGGACTCTTCTCCTTCTTCTTCATTTTATATATGTACATATATACCTTGAATCAGTTAGGTCTCATACTACGCCTCATGAAGTGGATTTTGGTAGGATTTTTGGAACGAAAATTGTAACATAGAACATGGTTATTGGCTCTAATTTGAATTGACAGCTAACCTTCAAACATTTAATCAGGATTCCTTTCCTTTGTTGCTTTCCTTTATTGAAGTGGGGACTTTTCAATCAATTAATTGGTCCAACCAACCAATACAAGACAGTAAATGAGAGATTCAAATTTATCCTGACCTTTACTTTTTTGTTTTCATCCCTTTTCTTGCCTTCGTTTTGCCACCATGAGTCCACGGAGTACTGCAATTTTGAGCAGATCAATTTGCTATGGTATATAATTATTCAGGGTATATATTCTCAATATTTGGTACAATGACAAATTGAGATTAAATGAAAACAACAAAAGAGAGGAATCCTGACTAAATGTTGAAAGGTAAGTTGTCATTTCAAAGTGGAGTCAATGGCCATCTTCTGTATTTGTTAAAAGTTTGGTTCAGAAAAGCCTACCAAAATCCATTTCACGAGAGACATTGGTTTGGGCCCTTACTGCACTAGTCTCACATGAACTACCCATGTGGACATGACATGCTTTTATATATATATATATATATATATATATATATATATATATATATATATATATATATATATATATATATATATATATATATATATATATATATATATATATATATATATATATTATCAAAGGAAGGAGTCGATCCAGTCTCAATTGAAGCAAACTTGGACTTGTCGCCTAGACTTGGCAAACCCTCCAACTCATTTTAACAAAAAAAATTCTACATTTCTTGCCACGCAGAAACTAGATTTGGATAGTAAGGATATATTTAGTTGCAGAGGGCGTTTCGCAACAGTAATGGTACATCCTTCGGACGTCAGTTTTCCATGAATTTGTATGACTTTTTTTTGTAAGGGATCCAAGTGGAGGCAACAACATTTTCCTTATGTTGATCAAGCCAACATTTGAAACCAATTCATGAATACGTCGGAATGACTTAATTTTGATGATGAAATGTGGCCACCCGTGGTGCCCTACAGTCAAAGTTGGACCATTTCCTGATCCAATGAAAGAACAAAGGATCTTTACTCCCCACGTCTCATCCTTATCTAATTGCCTAATCTATTTGTGGTGCTTACTATTTCAGTGAATTTTAATCATTTTCTTAAACTTGGCAATTAATACGAATTAATTCCTTAATAACAAACAAATCAATAACACAATGAATTAAATCAATAATGAGACCATTAATAGTAATAACAATAAATATAGTGCAAAAAATTTCTGGTGTATTTTACTTATTGTTATTACTATTAATGGTCTCATTATTGATTTAATACATTATGTTATTTGTTTTGTTTGTTAAGGAATTCATTTATAGCCCTTAAGGATTGCCAGAATTAATTCATATTAATTGACTAGTTTAAGAAAATGATTACAATTCACTGAAATAGTAAGCACTACAAATAGATTAGGCAATTAGATAAGGATGAGACGTGGGGAGTAAAGATTCTTTGTTCTTTCATTGGATCAGGAAATTGTCCTACTTTGACTGTAGGGCACCACGGGTGGCCACATTTCATCATCAAAATTAAGTCATTCCGGCGTATTCATGAATTGGTTTCTAATGTTGGCTTGATCAACATAAGGAAAATGCTATTGCCTTCCACTTGGATCCCTTACAAAAAAAAGTCATACAAATTCATGGAAAACTGACGTCCGAAGGACTGTAGAATTTGTTTATTAAAAAAAATTCTACAGTTCAAGTTTGTGTGTGTGTGTGTGTGTGTGTGTGTGTGTATCATTTGTCTTTATATTTGTGTGTATATGTTCATGTTGTGAGTTGTAGACAGCAGGGCATGTGGCCACACAGAAAATGAGTTGAAGGGTTATTGAAGTCTAGACTTCTAGTGAACGATTGGGATCTGCAGACCGTTCCTATTGCTGCAAGGTTTCCTCAAAAATATCAAATAAAAGATAAAAAAGGTTTTTCGCGACCCTTGTGGGCAGCAGTCAGAAATGGGTGGGTGGGTGGTGTATGGTGCGTACTTAGAGCAAGAGGTGCCTGGGGGAGGAGCAAGGGGAAGGAATATAGCAAAGGCGGAAGAGAAGGGAGAAGTGGGAGAAGGAGAGGGAGGCTCCGCTTGCTCTAAGTACGCACCATACAACACCTCCCCACCCATTTGCTTCCCTTTGCCTTTGCCCTTGCTACGAAGATCCATTTTATAAATAGTTGTGTAGCATCAGTAGTAGTATGAGATGTAACCCATTCATGTTAGCGGTATTCATGTGGACGTGACATGCTTATTTAACCATTTCTACTATTGACTTCTTATGTTCATTTACGTGCTTAAGTTTTTGTTCTTAATAATGTTAACTCTTTAATTTAAAACGCAATAACAAGAATGGAAAAGTACCGTGGTTAAGAACAAAAGCTTCCGAACACAGATGAACGCCGTATTAGAAATAAAAATATAAGTTAATGATATGATCAAACGATTTTATGGCCAGATTATTCAATACTTAATATGAATACTTAATATGCCAGGTGTTGCCGAATAGTTAAAAAATAAAAAATTTGCCGTTAAAAGCGCTATAAACAATTACTAAAGCATGACGAGCAGTTTTTTTCTCTACATGTCATTGTTAATGCTCATACGTCCACTCTATTTTAACATTAAACTTAATTTAATGGTTAGTCATCTGACAACGTTTGGCATATCTGGTAGATTTGTATGATTTATATCAACCATAAAAGTACGAGAGAAAGGAGATAAAGATTTACTCTGAAAGGACATAATGATCTTAGAATTAAAAAAAAATGCAAATATATTTTATAGCCAAGAACCGCCCATTGGACAAGCCGACAGACCACATCAGAGCCAAGGAATGACATCAAAATTTTTATGTCCTGGTTGAGTAGCACTTCTCCCCAAGTTAAAGTTTAAAGAAAATAAAAACAAAAAATAAAAAAGGTTTTTATATGCTAGTTTGTTATGGGATGGATCCAATCATATTTGTATGACCACAATTTTCAAAATCTCATTTACCACATGGTTAAAAAACGCCCCATCTCATGTTTATACCTTTTTTGTCTCAATTGTTTCAATTCTTTATGTTCATCAACACATAAAAAGAACGGGTCTTAATGAAGCATAAAGAATGTCAGCAAAAATTTATCGACATATCTGACATTTCTTGATGTGAAATGCCTCCTTTAGTGACTCTAACTTTTTCTCACTGAAAATTTTTATATTTTCTTTCACTGAAAATTGAGAACCTATGGCGGTGAACGCGTTCGCCGCTGTAAGGTGTTTAAATTAAAAGAACCACTCTTCTCGAAGCGGATTCCGAGCTAAAGGTGCTCAGCCGGCAACCTAGTAAAAAAAAAACAAACAAAATCAAAGAACCCCAAAAACCACAAGAAGCAAGATTCTCTTTCCTATTTCCTGAAATGAATCATGCGCTCAATCGATTGTGGATTTTGGCGGCTTTGATTTCTTTCTTCTTCTTCTTCTTCTTCTTCTTCTTCCTCCTCTTCTTTTCATTTGCTTGTCGTGGATTTTCTTAACTTTGATTTGTTTCTTCTTCTTCTTCTTCCATTTCGAACACCTTCCTTTTGGCTTTGCAAAGCGCAGGGATGAAATGAATTATTCCATAGCCATGAGAGAAACTATTAGACTAGGATTTTGGACGGGTTTCCTTCTTTTTTGGGTTTCCTTCTTCTTTTACAAGTCGATTGAAAACCAAAACAATGGCATATGGTCATGCCAGCTGACTAGAACATTCATTTGTTTTCACTTACTAACTTAGGGTTGATCATGATATATACATATAGAAAATTTGAATGGTAACTCTACATTTTGAGAGTCACCCAGTTATTTAATCAGTTTCGTTTGACCTAATATGATAGACCGTTAAGACAAATATAAGGAGAAAAAGACCTATCAGTATTTTCAAAATCTAATAATATTTCACACTTTTTCTTTTTTATTTTGCTCTCAACCATACAACAACCTAATTTATATGGACGGACTTAGTTAGACGACTGGTTTATATATATATATATATATATATATATATATATATATATATATATATATATCATGTCCACATGAAGTTGTGTGAGACTTGTGTAGCCATGGGCTCAAACCAATGTCTCTCATGAAATGGATTTTGTAGGTTTCTTTGAACCAAAATTATGACTTAGAACATGGGGATTGCCCCCATTTTGAATTGACAATTTATGTTTAATGTGCCAGGGTACCTTTTGGCCCCTCTCTCTCTCCCTCTCTCTCCCTCTCTCTCTCTCTCTTTCTTTATATATATATATATACAAGCTCACATCTCTTGATATGTAAAAAGATATTACAAGAGCATGTGCAATAGAAACTACAAAAGCTATTATGAAGGAGCATTGGAGGTACTTTTTATTCTCTATTGTTTGATGATTCTCGAGATATATCGACTAAAGAACAAATTGCTATAGTATTACAGTTTGTTAAGGAAAAGGGTCAAGTAGTTGAGTGATTTTTTGTCATTGTATATGATCTTGAGACAAGTGCCATATCATTAAAAGCAGTGGTAGAAGAAACATTTTGCAAGCATAGATTGAGCACAGCAAGTTTGCGTGGACAAGGTTATGATGGCGCAAGCAATATGAAAGAAGCATTTAATGGACTAAGGACTCCTATATTAAATGAAAATGAGTTGCATATTATATTCATTGTTTTGCACATCAACTCCAATTAGCACTAGTTGTTGTTGCTGAACATCATCCAGTAACTGGGTTCCTTTTTGAAATATTATCGAGATTGTCAAATTTTTTCTCTACTTCTTACAAAAGATCTGAGCTTATTCGGAAAGCAGAATGCATGAGAATTGTTGAAGTACTTGAGTTAAGTGAACTTCAAACGGGACAAGGATTAAATCAAGATATGAGTCTCAAAAGATCTGTTGATACTCGTTGGAGTTCTCATTATGATGCTTCAATCAATTCTGTCAACATGTATCCTTCTGTGATTCAGGCATTAGATTTTATTGCAAAAAATATAAGGAAAATGAGAGACACTTAAATTCAAACATGCATTGCAAAATTTTCAATTTTTATTTGGTTTGCATTTGATGTATAAAGTTTTCGGGATAACTGACACACTTTCACAAGCACTCCAACGGAAAGATCAAGATAATGTAAACGCTATGAATTTAGTTATTGTATCAAAAACATGCCTTCAAGATTTGAAAGATAATGGTTGTGACTCTTTTATGAGAGAAATTTCTGTATTTTGCAATAAATTTAATATATCTATGCCTAATTTAGAGGAGATCTATACACCTCAAGGACGAACATGAAAGGATTACATTTTCACATCATTATCATGTTGAAGTATTTTATGTTGTTATTGATATGCAACTTCAAGAGTTGAATAGTCTTTTCACTGAGGCAAATACCGAGCTTCTTCTTTCAGTAGCATGTTTAGATCCAAAAAATAGTTTTTCTACTTTTGACATACATAATTTGATTTGTCTTCCCGAGTGCTATCCTAAAGACTTCAATGGAGTAGACTTTTATAAACTTGAAAGTCAATTAGATGTGTATGCTAAAGACATGAAAACTACAGAAGAGTTTTCAAATTTAAAATCATTGACTCAACTATCTGAAATGATGGTAACAACTGGAAAACACATAACATTTTCTCTAGTGTATTTTTTTATTAAATTGACACTAACTTTACCAGTTGCAACTGGAAGTGTTGAGAGAGCATTTTCAGCTACAAACGTTATGAAAACTAGGTTTCGTAACAGGATGAATGGGTTAATGATGCTTTAGTCACTTACATTGAGAAGAACACATTTGATAGTATCAGTGATGAAGCAATCTTGTATCGTTTTCAGAATATGAAAAACAAACGATACCACATGTAATTTTGTTCATGACTACATTTTTTTTACTTGCTTTTGAGGCCAATTGTAAATTTGTTTATAACTCTAGTCATTTGATTTACTTGTTTATACTAATTGTAAATTTGTTCATATTTATAATCATTCAATTGACTTTTTTGATGCCATTGGAAATTTTGTCCACAACACTAATGTTATGACTTACTGTCGGGACCAATTGCAAGTTTGTTCACAACTATAATTATTTGCTTTATTTTTAAAATAACATACATTTTAGTTTGAAAATTTTTTTGCATACTATGTACTAGTGCCCCATAGCCAAAAATTGTTGGCTCCGCCACTTTAGAAGAGGCGATTCTTTTCATCTGAGGGGTTCAAAGGTTTATGCTGCTTGAACGGCAGCTTACGCAAGAAAAAGATAAACTAAAGAAAATGACACAAAAAAGTTTCAAACGTCTATTACTGCTGTTTCTGAAATTGGGTTAATTAGGTAATCTCTTGTTTTTCAAAATTACAATGGGCACTGGTGTTATGAATGTTATCAATTAAGTATTGTTTTGGACAACCAAATGATAAATTGCCATTTGATTAGACAGCATATATTTAGCAAGAGAATAAGATTTTTCGGAGTAGAACAGCATAAATGCTTTTCACAGACTTTATGTTTGAAAGGGCATTCATATACATAACATAGCAAACACTTAAAAGATGTTAATTTAAAAGTAAAGAAACCTCGAGGGGCTTGTATAGCCTATATGTAGCTCCGCCTCTTGTTGACTTAAAGCCTTTGAGTTAAAGGAAAGTCAAAAGTTCAATACTTAATCCGTGCTTGAATGATACTTAAAACATAATTGGAGACAACACACCATTTTACGGAGCTGATATAATCACCCTCAAAACTGAGCTTGTGAAACAACCAGTTTTTGCTAAAATGGTGTTTTTAAAGTTGAATATGTAAACAGGATCCTAAAGCAAATAAAAATAAAATCAAGTTTTAATCAAACCTGGTTTTCATATGACCACTTTTTATTTTGGAGTGTCATACTAACACTATCTTGGAGTTACAGGTTTGAAGCATAATTGAAATGGCAGTGCAAGTGAGGACATCAGGCCGACATGGTTTGGATAGATAAGTGGTCAGGCTAAGGTCGGGCCGCAGCCTATAACTAAACAACCCAGACTCGAGCTCGGGCCTGGCCCAGCTCGGCTCCATTAATATCAAAAAATATTTTATATATAAAATAATATGTAAATATAATTGACATATAATTATATATATAATAAAATAATATTAAATATGAAATTATCAGGCTTAGTAGAGCTGAGTCAGACCCACTCCAGCTGACCTGATAATTGGGCCCGGGCCCAGGCTCGATTCGGGTCAGGTACCCGTTCCGATGCCCCAAAAATGATAGGAGAGTTGAGATCCAATAAAAGGCAATCACACGTCCAATTGGCCCGTGGTCTGATTGACTCTGTCAAAATTGAATAGATACAAGATTTGACTTGAACCCCTCTTTCAACATCATTCGGTCGAGTGTCACTAGTATTGCTCTGCCATGTTTGGTTTCCTCATGCATGGCAAAGTATGTCATAGATATTTTTTCACACCATTTCAAAACAGCCGATGGTACCTAGGGATGTCAATGGAACGAGTTAGAATCATATATTATTTTTTTTGTATTTAATTTTGTCAAAATGGCTTGATCACTATCTGATCCAAACAGGTGCGAAACGAGAAACTTTTCATGAGAGTGACTGAATTAAAGTTTCTAAAGTTTGATTATGGCTGAAATGGGCTGAATTATTGAATTATATACGAATCGGGCTGGGCATTGAGTTGGACTTGGGTCATCAAAATGACCCTTAGGCTTAGATTAGCGGATAATTTATCAGGCCAAGACAGGCTAGGTTATGGAGGCTCGGTGGGGCCTTTGTAATTGTTCTTAGGTACACAAAGATCTCTAAGATTGCTGTTATGCAAACTTATACATTTTTATAAGGATTATACATCTCACCAAACCTAGTCAAGAAAGTGGCCCTATGGCCAAGTTTAATTGGCTCTGGCCTGGTCCGATAGCTTGCCATTCAAGGGGACAGATTGTGCTTTAGCCGGACAGGGCTCCCCTACCTAGTCATGCTGGGTCCCGTGCCAATCCTTTATTTAAGAAATGAAAAGTTCATTCTGATTGGTGAAAGAGTGTGCTCAAATAAAACAAGGTGCATCTATTTTTATTTTAATGCATTTTTACATTTTTTTGGTCCATGTTTTAATTTTTAAGTTCTTTTGCGATGAACAAAACATGTTAAAATAATAAAAGGGATAAATACTGTTGATGTATTTGGTTAATAAAAGTTCATAACTATTTCTCCCGTGATCGATAGGTGGCCTGAGGCAATCTGGTTCAATATCATGTTCTCTTCTGCTATTAAATAAAAAAAAAATGGAGGCCGCATTACAAACTGTTGTTAATTATCAATTTTAGCTATGAAGTAACATTCAACACATAACAACAAAGGAATCCCTTATATGTGTGTATATATATATATATATATGTGTGTGTGTGTGTGTATAACTAAAAAAAGATTTTTCACAGATTTCTGAATATTTTTTATTAAGTTTATCAAATAAAAGGTTAGGCACTTTTGCTAATATAGAAAAAAAAATTAACTGCAATCTTTTTCGACATTTTATATTACTAACTTTTGTTTTTACAATTTTAAGCAAAGTGTGACTTTGATTAACAATAGGAATAATTGCTTTCTTAAAATTTAGAAAAGTATGAAGGGAAAAAATCTCAATGAATTCCTATAATAATAGGATGGCTGTATAATTTGACCTTACTCTGTAAAGTATGGCGTCAAATATGGAATGACCCTAAAAAAGGGCCACGTTAAAATCAAGGAGAAAATTTCAAAAGAAGATTTTTATGGTAGAAGATCAAGCTCGAGTAAATGAAAAATAGTTTGCATTCAATGATAATAAAAAAGAAATGGAACAACTCCTTAACTAAAGAAGCAACTTCGGATGTTGGACTGCTATATAACGAAATGTTGCACACTGTCAACACTATGCTCGATAGTTGCAGCTTTCCATGGATATAAGTGATAGTGCTGAACCATGTTAATTTGCTTTTTGGTACCTCAGACTGCCATCTCAGCTACATTTCAACTTTCATGTCAGTAACATCTTGTTTGCAGTACACAGAGTTGACGCGTTGGTGATTCAAAACAAAAACTAGATGCCTACCATCCATCACCCTTAGGACTCTTCTCCTTCTTCTTCATTTTATATATATATATATATATAATCAGTTAGGTCTCATACTACACCTCATGAAGTGGATTTTGGTAGGTTTTTTTGAACCAAAATTGTAACATAGAACATGGTTGTTGGCTCCAATTTGAATTGACAGCTTACCTTCTATCATTTAATCACTATTCCTTTCCTTTGTTGCTTTTCTTTATTGAAGTGGGGACTTTTCAATCAATTAATTGGTCCAACCAACCAATACAAGACAGTAAATGAGATATTCAATTTTATCCTGACCTTTACTTTTTTGTTTCCATCTCTCTTCTTGCCTTCCTTCTACCACCATGAGTCCACGGAGTACTGCAATTTTGAGCAGATCAATGTTTGTTTTTCTATAAAATCATTGTTAATGCTTATTTTGTGACTCCATTTTAGCGCAAATTTATTTTTAGTTATCTGCAACATTTTGTATACGGTAGATTTGAGAAATAATAACTTTAAAAAAAAAAGAAAAAAAAGAAAGAGGAAACAAAAGAATTAATGGAGATCATGAGTTTCTTTTTCACTTTTTTTTTAATTATTGCAAGAGTGATGCATCCAGACTTTTACCAATTGAGATAATTTAGAAGTTCATATTGTTTACCAATAACTTGAAGGGAAAACCATGGATTGTGTAGCTAAACTTGAACTCTTATTAATATTGTTGCTATTAGGTTGATTAGAAGTCCATTAGAAGATATCGTTAAAAGTACAACTTCATGGACATACTTCTGCCCCGCATCAGTGAAAAGGATAAAAATCCCCTTGTTGCTATTTTCCTGCGCTTCTTCATCTCTGCCGTGGCGTCGGACTTGGCCTTCTTGTTCCTCCGGCGTCTGGGCCTGGGCTCGTCCGCCGGACACTCGACGCTGCTGATGAGCCGCCAGAAAGGGTCCATATCCCCTGACACAGTCGACTCTGCTATGATGGTGTGTGGGTTGGGGGCACCTTCTGGAAAGGGTGGACTGATGACAGGGTACAAGCTAGAAAGGAGTGCCATCTGATCCTCGACGTGCTTCATATTCATGGCTTCCTTCTTCAGATTGCCTCTGTACTACCAACTTCAGAGGGGATGGTGAAGAAGATGACAGACAGGCCAAATGCGACACCATCGTCGCTGAATTTATAGGGCTTCAGAACGTCAGAGTACGAAAGCAAGGTAGGAAAAGTCAGAGCGTCAGAAAAATTCGTGGGCGACTTAGATGTTATTCCCCGTAACAAGCAATATGCTCAGGAAAAATTATGCAAGAGATTATGGAAGAGAGAATATTTCATTACCGAAAATGAAAATGCCTCTGAGAAATGAGTCTGTTGAAAACATGATGAATCTTCTGCGTGAAAACCGAAAAATGAAAACTTTATTAGGAAAGGCAATCAAGAGCGGGATATATCTGAAACCGCGTTGTACGGTACGCTTTATCTGAAGACTGAATGCATATTGGGGAATCATCAAAATGAGGACTAAAATCCAGACAAAATATAACGAAGACTTGCCTGCCAACGGTTTAGTCAGACCTGCCAACAGCAATGCAGAGACTCCCTGTCAAACTCCCCTTCGAGGATGCCAGGTAAGTTTCAGACCTGGCATCTTCGAAGGGGAGTTTGACAGGGAGAGTCTCTGCATTGCTGTTGACAGGTCTGATGTTCTTTTTATTTGCTAATTCAACTAAACCGTTGGCAGGCAAGTCTTCGCTATATTTTATCTGGATTTTAGTCCTCATTTTGATGATTCCCCAATATGCATTCAGTCTTCAGCTCATTTCTCAGAGGCATTTTCGCTAATGAAATTTCTCTCTTCCATAATCTCTTGCATAATTTTTCCTGAGCATATTTGCTTGTTACGGGGAATAACATCTAAGTCGCCCACGAATTTTTCTGACGCTCTGACTTTTCCTACCTTGCTTTCGTACTCTGACGTTCTGAAGCCCGATAAATTCAGCGACGATGGTGTCGCATTTGGCCTGTCTGTCATCTTCTTCACCATCCCCTCTGAAGTTGGTAATACAGAGGCAATCTGAAGTAGGAAGCCATGAATATGAAGCACGTCGAGGATCAGATGGCACTCCTTTCTAGCTTGTACCCTGTCATGAGTCCACCCTTTAAAGAAGGTGCCCCCAACCCACACACCATCTTAGCAGAGTCGACTGTATCAGGGGATATGGACCCTTTCTCAAGAAGGCCAAGTCCGACGCCACGGCAGAGATGAAGAAGCCCAGACTTTTTCACTCGTTAAATAAACGGTGGAAACTATTTTCCAGAAGATCGATAGGTAGGGCTGTTCAAGAGCCGAGTCGAGCTCGAGCTTGCCCAGCTCGAGCTCGACTCGACTCAACGAGCTCGACTCGAACTCGAGTCGAGCTGCCTAACACAAGCTCGAGCTCGACTCGTTTATACAAAGTCGAGCTCGACTCGATTAACTCGAGTAGCTCGTTTAATAGGGGAGACTCTTGGAACAGCTGGAGTAACAAAGGCACAAAAGAACTGGGCAAACTCGAGCTTAATCATGCTTTAATAAAACGCATCAGCATCATAAATTCATACAATTCCAGAACCTGTTTTACATTCACAATTCAAAAAATGCAGAACGAGGTGAGTTTACATTTACAATTTACAATTCTAGAACCTGCTTTAATAAAGGCAGTCGCTGGGTGTTCTTAGTCCAACTCAGCGACATTTTTAACATTAAACTCAATCTCAAAATCGATCAAGATATTCTTAGTTCCCTTGCATGTTTTGAACGCAGCTAGCCTAGCTTTGCTTACAAAGTTCAATCATCAAAGGCAGGGTATAGACTTTGTATCAGTAAGAACGAGGTGAGTTTTGGGATACTATCTAGTGTCTACAATAAACCAGGACATTGGTAATGCTGTGGAGACCATGCTGACCCACAGTTGTAGCAAAAGTTGAAGCCGCACCTGCAATTTACATAAATGAAAGTATATAAGTGAAAATTGGAACTGCGTGAATGCTACACATTACACAATGGCAGGCGGCAGGCCGGACGGTGGACAGGCGGTGGCGGTCTGGCGACTGGCGGAGTCGCGGAGCGGCGGAGAGGAGAGGACTGGAAGTCTGGAAGGAGAGTCGACGGAAGAGAGAGAAAAGGGGAAAAGAAGTAAAGCTTATAACATGTTACATAACCGATCAATTTTTACCCTAAACCAGTGAACCGGTTTCGGTAAATGTGTATCGGTTTTCAAAATTTAAACTCGTTTTATATGCTTGAGTCAAGTCGAGTATAACCGAGTCGAGTTCTTCAAACTCGGACTCGACTTGTTTACGCATTCGAGTTGCGTTGTAAACTCAAACTCGACTCGTTTATAAACGAGTCGAGCTCGAGCCGAGTTTAACCGGGCGAGTTCGAGTCGAGCCCGAGCTGGCTCGACTCGTTGTGCAGCCCTATCGATAGGTGGGTTGAGGCAATCTGGTTCAATATCATGTTCTCTTCCGTTATTAAATAAAAAATATTGGAGGATACATTATAAACTGTTGTTAATTATCAATTTTAGTCATCAAGTAACATTCAACACCCGAAATCCCTACAAAAATATTTTTTAAATATATATATATATATATATATATATATATATATATATATATATATATATATATATATATATTTAAAAAATATTTTTGACAGATTTCTGAACATTTTTTATTAAATTTATCAAATAAAAGGTTAGGTGCTTTTGCTAAAAAAAATTTGCTGCAATTTTTTCAATATTTCCTTCCGATATTACTAACTTTTGTCTTACAATTTTAAGCAAAGCGTGACTTTGATTAAGAATAGGAATAATTGCTTTCTTAAAATTTAGAAAAGTAAGAAGGGAAAAAATCTCAATGAAATGCTATAATAATAGGATGGCTGTATAATTTAACCTTATTCTATAAAGTATGGCGTCAAATATGGAATGGCCAGAAAAAAAAGGCCACGTTAAAATCAAGGAGAAAATCTCAACAGAAGATTTTTATGGCAGAAGATCAAGCCCGAGTAAATGAAAAATATGTGTCTAAAATGGGAGAAGAAGAGCAAACAAATCAAAGTTGAGAAAATTCACAAGCAAATGAGAAGAAGAAGAAACAAATCAAAGAACCCCAAAATCCACAAGAAGCCAGATTCTCTTTCCAGTTTCCTGAAATGAATCATGCGCTCAATCGCTTGTGGATTTTGGTGACCTTGATTTCTTTCTTCTTCTTCTTCCTCTTCTTTTCAATCGCTTGTGGTGGATTTTCTTAACTCTGATTAGTTTCTTCTTCTTCTTCTTCCATCTCGGACACCTTCTTTTTGGCTTTGCAAAGTGCAGGGATGAAATGAATTATTCCATAGCCATGAGAGAAACTATTAGATTAGGAATTTGGACGTGTTTTCTTCTATTTTCGTTCCCTTCTTGTTTTATAAGTCTATTGAAAACCAAAACAATGGCATATGGTCACGCAGGCTGACTAGAACATTCATTTGTTTTCATTTATTAATTTAGGGTTGATCATGATATATACATATAGGAAATTTGAATGGTAACTCTACATTTTGAGAGTCACCCAGTCATTTAATCAATATCGTTTGACCTATTATGATAGACGGTTAAGACAAATATAAGGAGAAAAAGACCATGGGTATTTTCATAATCTAATAATATTTCACAATTTTTCTTTTTTATTTTTCCGTCAACCATCGAATAACTTAATTTACATGGACAGACTAATATATATATATATATATATATATATATATATATATATATATATATATATATATATATATATATATATATATATATATATATATATATATATATAATTTTGGTAGGTTTCTTTAAACCAAAATTATGACATAAAACATGACGATTAGCCCCATTTTGAATTGACAATTTATGTCTAATGTGGCAGGGTACCGTTTGGTGTAACAACCCGACCCACTCCTGAGCTCGAGCCCCATGACAATCATCTCATTAATGACTCTCCCTTTATAAGAGAGTGAAGATTCCTTACAATCTTGAATATGAGAGTAAACATTTGGGGCGTCAGAATCTACCCTCCTCCTTAAGGCACTCCGTGCGTGTGGGACTCCAGGTCTGAGTGTTGAACCAGCTCTGATACCACTATAACGATCCGACCCACTCCTGAGTTCGGGCACCTGGTTCGATGGATTTCAACCCACTTCCTAGTAGTTTCGGTTTCAACCTCAAAAATGCTAGAAAACATGACAATCATTTTATTAATGACCCCTCTTTATAAGCCCTTGAAGATTCCTTACAACCTTCAATACGGGACTAAACATTTGGGGCATTACATTTGGCCCTACCTTTCTCTCTTTCTTTCTTTTCTCATCTTTCACAAATGTGGAATTGGGTAATCATTATCCAATTACCAAGGCTTTATTGAGGTCTGGCTCACCGTGATAGCACAATAAACAATGTTGGTGAGAATAAATTCTGGTTGTAAGCCATATAAGTAAGTCAATCTTATCACTAATTGCATTTTGGTAAACTAGTTTCCCACTACTAGAAGTGTTGGTGGCTGAATATGGCAGTCCGACTAAATATTAGCCAGGTTTCCGGTTCTTTCCGCTCGTTCTTGCCTTTTCACAAACTTGTCTACGTTGATGTGTTAGCATCAACGGCTAACACATCAACGGCAAAACCAGAAAATTTTATCCAAGGGGCACTAACCTTAGTTGGGTTTGGTGCCTATGCGGCATTGATGTGACTTCTTGTGGACATTACATTTGGCTAGACCAAATCCTACTCCCTCTTAATGAAGTTTTTCTGGGACTGGTGTTGACTTGCATAGGCAGTGGCCCACACCTAGCTCCGCTACTTATTGGCATTGGGTTAGACAAGAAATGAGTACTAATAAACCTGTCCTCATGTTCTTTGATCCACCAGATTGTTGCTTGAAAGCCTTGAAGTAGCAGCCTATGTTGTCAAAGGCACAACTTATGCCACGCATCAGTGAAGGCTGCTTTTCACTGTCTTTCTATGGACATCTGTCAAAATTGATATTCACCGACATTCATCTCTGGACGTCGGTAAAAGTTTCTTTTCATCGACGTTATATTTCCACCTGTCACTAAATCCATCTTCAAACATGACAATCGGCACTGGTGTTATGGATGTCACTGGATTACGTCTTGTTTTAGATGACGAAATAATAAATTGCCATTTAATTAGATAACATATATTTTTCTGGAATCATCCAAGTAAGGGAATTAGATTCCTGGAGCTATGTTTTATGGTGTAGAACACCAAATTATGCGGGTTGGCTTAAGGCCTTTAAGTTAAAGGAATTAAACTCAACAGTTCAATACTTAGGATGTGCTTGGATGACACTTAAAAAACGGCATTTTGGAGGTAAAACTACTGAAAACTAATTACACAAACCAAGTCTTAACGTAACCTGGCTTTTGTAGAACGACTTTTTTTTTAAAGGAGTCAACCAAATGCTATGTAAGATTATAAGTCATTGATAATGCAAATTCAAAACACAATTGATAGCGTAGTAATATTAAAATTAAAATTTACATATAAATTTTAGAAAATTTCAACTGTCCTATATAAAAATTTTGAAAAATGATATTTCAAACGATGTAAAATTTTAAAAACTTTAATTTGGACCCCCTCATGAAAAATTTCTGGTTCTGCCACCATCGAGACAAGATTAACCGAGTCTGGCTTGGTCCGATAACTTACCAATTAGGAGAAAGATTGCATTCAAGCCCAATAGTGAGAGTGCGTTCACGAAACATTGGTGATTGATTTGATTTTAATGCATTTTGACATGTTTTGTGTTAGTTTTAATTTTTTAGTTATTTTAAGACCAACAAAGAGACTAAAAGTAATCAAAATAAAGAACATTTTTACCTTTGCCTTACGACCAACGTTTTCCTTTTATAATGTTAGGATTGACCCGCTCAAATTTTCGCGATATAATAAACATATGCTTTAAATTGCATTTGATATATTTAGCCACCTAATCTTTATATAATTTAGAAGGCTAAATTATATTTTCATCAAAACTCAAACATATTTTTTAACTTTAATGTTGCATAATTTTGAAGCCTGGAACGGAACTTTAATTTTAGGTTTTAGTTCCAATTTGAAACTTGACTGATAGCACTTATGAATGACATATTGACCATGTTTTTTTGTTTTTTTTTATTCTTCTAGGGTTTCTCACTTTCTTGCTTGATTTTTAAATTTACTCAAGAAATGTAAACCCTTTATAATAGGGATGTTAATAATTTTGATTTGAATTCAATGTCAGAAATGAACTGCTTCAAAAAATTGAATACGAAAAAAGATTTAACATTCGACTAAAAAATCTGATTGAATTTGAATTTTAAGAAATGACATCCATTTGAATTCATAGTTAAATGAATATTATATTAGATTTGGATTAGATTTAATTTGAAGAAATATATGCCCATATATTAAGTTGGTTCATAACATGTCATAATGTTCGGATTTAATTTAAAAGTTGCATGTGAATTTAAAAATCAAATTTGGATCAGTTTCATACTGTAAAATCATATTTAGATATGGTATGCACTCTTCATCATTAGTATTAGAACCAGAAATCAAATTCGAAAAAGTGGATATAGCTAAGAGTACGTCGGATTCAAATCCGTTCATGGCATCCCTACTCTAAACCAGAAATTTGTAGATTCTAGTCTCATGATAAATTTGAAACCTAGAGTTAGATCCAATGTATGATACAACATCACATATCCGAGCAGATTTGATGTCAGATCTGAGATCCACGGCTATCAAACACCTTGTTCTGGTAGTTTTAAATCTGAAAAACATTAAAAATTTGTATATAAATCTAAAAAATTTTAGTTTAATATATATATATATCAAATTTGAAAATTTTTATTTTGCCACCGGTTAAAATTTTGAAACTATAGTTGGGCACCTATGACAAAAACTTCTTAGCTCCACCCCTGGTTATGGCCTTTCACGGATAACTTGAATAGTCCTCTAGTTTGAGGAATGATGTAAACAATAAAATATGGCTCTAAGCAAAGGGCGGAGCCAGAAGGACCGAATCAAAGTTTCTAAATTTTGACAGGGCCAAAATATGATGTCTTAGAATTTTTATGTAAGACAAGTGAAATTTTGTAAAATGTACATGTAAATTTATAAAAAAAAGATTGAGGTGGGCCAGGGCCAATGCGCCCCTTGCCCCCACCACCCCACCAACGGCTAGGCTAATATTAAGGAAAAAATCTCAATATAATATTTTTATGGTAAAAGATCATGGAGCTTTAAATTAATAATATTTTTACGTTTAATGATAATAAAAAAGAAGTTATAATAGCTCCTTAACATAAATAGCAACCTTGGATGCATGACTGCTATATAAGCAAATGTTGCACTTGGTTAACCCTAAGGTCGATCGCTGTAGGCATGTAGCCTTCTGTGGATGAAGATGATTAAACACGGAACCCAATTTCGGTTTTCTAGGGTACATGGCCCACTTAGCACCGCCCCTGCTGCGCTTCAACTTGCATTGCTTCTTCTTCTTGTTCATTTCAATTAGAGCCTTCGTATATTTATAGATAATTAAATTTTAACTGTTAAACACCAAGATTGTCACACCATGGTTTCTGAAACAAGAACATATTGTTTTTAGAACATATATTTTAGAGACATGAAAAGGTTGCATATAAATCACTTACAATAGTAAGTCTTGGCACCGATCTGGAACTTAGAACTACCCTCAATCAGGGGTTCAGATTTTTTTAAATTGTATGTAAATATTAAAAAAAATAGTTTATATATATATATATATATATATATATATATATATATATATATATATATATATATGCGCCCAAGCACACACACACTAGAAGTCGACGACATCATCATTCTTTTATGTACTCTTTGGAACGGTGGAAGAACGATAAAGATTTCTGGGACACGAAGAAAAACGGATAAAGGTCGGAAATTATGGATCTTGTCCGATCCATTTATAGTGAGAATATCACGCGAACACCGTAAGCTTCTCTTCCATAGATGGATCCACGAGCCAATCTCCGGGGGGATTTAATTTCATGACCCGCTCCGAATTTTATAACATTTATAAAACTCAAGAAAAAATATTTAATAAATACTGAGAGGTATGTTTGACCAGATTGGGTTGTGGATCCAACAAGCTTACTGTGTTCACGTGATATTCTCACTATAAAAGGTTCGGACCAGGTCCATAATACGTTTATCGGTTTTCTCCATATCCCGGAAATCCTTATCCTTCTTCCACACTGCAAATAAAAGAGGATGAAGCCATTGGCCTCTTCTCTATTGTATTCTTATGTTTCTAAAGAAATTGACAAAAACCAGACCATTCAGTCGGGGCAAAATCCAGATGGCTTAAATGTGATGTTTAAAGTGTTTCTTTTTTTCACAACATAACCTTACTAATATGATTTTAAGAGTAGTTTGACTTAAAAGTTATGATAAAATTTATCATTTTTTAGGACTTTAATAGCGTTTTTATAATAAGAAATTTTGGTAACAGAAAAATCCACATTTTTTCATAAAAGCAACTTAAATCAAAAGCATGTTGTGTATCAAAATAGTTTTTATAAATATATTAGAATGTTTATATTTTATAAATGAGACACCCCAAATCACCCAGGGGGACTCACGAATCGGTTCTGCACCTCTCCTTCCTCGTCACCTTCCTAGTCACCCACGGACGAATTCGAACAGACACCGATGGTGACGAGGAAGGAGAGGTGCAGAGCCGATTCGTGAGTCCCCCTAGGTGATTTGGGGTGTTCGGAGGAATCTCTACGATAATGAGTGGGGTTCCGGCCTGCCTGACATCTAAAACTCGGGTTAATTAAATATTAAAAATAAAGATATTAAATATGCTGAAGATATTAAAAATGAAGATGGATGGATCACAAAATCTTTCCAATTAAATATGTTGAAGGGGTCATTTTATTAATCACAATAACAATAATAGCAGTAATCACTACTATTTCTTGTAGTTAACTATGCCACTTTACATTTATATTGCAGATAGGCTGAAATATTTTAACAATGGGTATGGTGTTTCTTGGTAGCATGACACCATACCCATGGTTAAAATATTTCAGTCTATCTGCAATATAAATAGAAAGTGGCATAGTTAACTACAACAAATAATAGTGATTACTGATATTATTATTATTGTGATTATAAAATAACCCATTCAGCATATTTAATTGGAAAGATTTTGTGATCCATCCATCTTAATTTTTAATATCTTCAGTATATTTAATATTTTTATTTTTAGTATTTTCGTGACCAGAGTTTTAGATGTCAGGCAGGCCCGAACCCCACTCATCATTGTAGAGATTCCTCCGAACACCCCAAATCACCCAGGGGCACTCACGAATCGGCTCTGCACCTCTCCTTCCTCGTCACTCACCTTTCTTTCCCTTTGTAAAACATGTACATTTTAGCATATATAAAAAAGAATAAAAATATATATTTTGGCCGCTATAAAAATTTTGAAGCTATAATACGACCAAAAATTCCTAGCTCCACCCTTGGGGTTTCACTTAGTTGTAAGCAACACAATTTGAGTTCCAATAACTTGGATATGTATTGGAGGGACTGAAATTGGAAATTCTGATCTAAGTGTCACCGTTTCTACGGATGTCAACGGATCAAATTCAGATAGGATATATCCTTAATCATATCCATTTTTTCGAATATTCACATATTCGAATTCGAATTTGGATTCGAATAAAGAAAAATCGTATCTAAATCCAAATCGAAATTTTGATTTTACAATTTGAATCCGATCCGAATTCGTTTTTATATTTATATCTGAATTTTGAACCAAATTTTGCCAATTTTCAAAAGTTAATAGCATTAGGTATAGGATATTTGTCTGAAAATGAATTCGATGTGACTCCATATCCGAATTTGATCGAATATTTATGTATATTCTAATCTGAGTCTGAAATGGATTGGATGTCGTTTATTAAATCTGAATCCAATCCGATTTTTTTAAACGGATATTGAACTTTTTTCCATATTCCATTTTTTTGGATTTGGATTTGGTTCAAATTTTCACAACCCGATAAAATTGTCTCTTAATTTCAATCTTTTTGGTGTGGGCGTCCACTTTAATGAACAGGTGTGGTGCGATTGCCCCAAAGAAACTGATCCTCATCTCCAAGGGGACTTTTCAAGACTTATCCAAATCCTTGACTTGTCTAATTGGTGAAATTAATGAATATAATGCCAACAAGTGCAATATTTGCATCAAGTAGTTTTCCTAAACAGAACCAAACTTGAAGGTAAATTTAGTGAACTAATTCAAGATAAAGGAAGAGGGTAAGTTTAGAGATCCTGGAAACTCTAATTTCGGGATATTTGCTCTCAAAAGGTTATGATCTTGGGTGTTCATGAGAAGAAGAAGAAGAAGTAGAAGCAAAATGCAAATGGAGGAGGTTGTCTCATGGGGTATAGAGTAACTAAGCACTCACACTTAAGGGATTCGAAGTTTGAACCTTGTGGTGGTTGTCATGTTTCGGTGTGTTATTTCTTTGGACCGTAAAAAGGTAACACGACCATTACACGAACATCGAGTTGAAAGATGTACTGTATGTTCACCTAAACCTCAAGCAGTAACCTTAGAGGTGAAAGTTTTACACAAAAAGTTGTTAGGTTGAATGTCAAGGGATGAAAAAGGATAGGGTCAAATTATTGAAAGGCTCAGTCATTATTGTAGGATTTTATTGAAACTCTTTCTCTGCTTATATCTTTAATTTTATAAAAATAATAATAAATAAAATCTTTCTATTCTTACTCAAACTCACACGGTAAGAACACAATTTAGTAACAAAAAGTAATACTTGAAAAAAAAAGGGCAGCTAAAAGCTTTTCTATATTAGCAAAAGTGCCTAACTTTTTGTTTGACAGTTTTCATGAAAAAATGTGGCTTTAATTTTATTAGGAAACTTCTAAAATAATTTTCAAACTATAAGCAAAAAAAAAAAGTCTCAAATGTATTTTTAACTAAAACACCTTTCTTCTGAGAGGATGCATTGGTGGTAAGTGGTGACAGGCAAGACCTTTGTGAGGCATTACTCTAATTGAGTATATATATATATATATATATATATATATATATATATATATATATATATATATATATATATATATATATATATATATATATATATATATATATATATATATATATATATATATATATTTATATTTATATATTTATATATATATGTGTGTGTGTGTGTGTGTGTGTGGTTGAGTGAATTATGTGTGTGTGTGTGTGTGTGTGGTTGAGTGAATGAGTGAACGATAACTATCATTTGGTCATTCAAGATTATTCATAACTTATCAGGATGGTTGAGAAAAAAACAATGAAAAAATATATATATACTGACAAAAATGTTTGTCACAAAATGTTTGTCACACTTTTTCTTTTCCTCACTGGTTCTTCCTCCTCCATCACAAGAACGAAAAAACAGAAAATTGAAGACAGAAAGCGAAGAAGAAAAGGTAATTTCTGGATAATTTCTAATAACGATATCAGAGTTCGAGATTTCAGATGGAAAACACAACCAAGCTTGCAAGTAATTTCCTGAACTAATTCAAGATAAATAAAGATGATAACTCACGAAAGCCCCGGAAACTCGGATTTCGGGATATTTTCTGTCAGAAGATTATGATCCAACTGCGTCGAATCAGGGCGGAAGAGAAGAATTCACCAAATGCGTATGAGGAAGAGGAGAGAGGAAGAAAGAAGGAAATGGAGGAGGGCAGGTTGAAGGCTGAGAGATAAGAAGAATATGGTCAAATTATTAAATGGCCCTCTTCTTATTGCCCGATTTTATTGAGATTCTTTCCCCGCGTACGGTTTTAAACTTTAAGAAAATAGAATTATTTTCTATTTTTAATCAAAATCACACTTGTTTTTGGTGAGGCATTATATATATATATATATATATATATATATATATATATATATATATATATATATATATATATATATATATATATATATATATATACTCAATGTGGAAACTAATATTCCATCATATAAAGCAGTTCTTACCAAGGTCTTATCTGTCAGCATTTACCATCAATGCATCCTTGGAAGCTATTTTAGTTAAAACTACATTTTGAGACATATTTTTTCCTATAATTTGAAAAAGTGTTTTAGAAGTTTTCTAATAAATTTGAAGTCATATTTTTTTTTATGGAAACTGTCAAACAGAAAGCTAGGCAGTTTTGTTCATGTACGAAAATATCTAGCTGCAATTTTTGTCAATATTACTATTTATTACTAAATTGCATGTGCGCCATTTTAATGCAAGTGTGATTTTGATTAAAAATAGAAAATAATTCTATTTTCTTAAATTTTAAAACCGTACGCGGGGAAAGAATCTCAATAAAATCGGGCAATAAGAAGAGGGCCATTTAATAATTTGACCATATTCTTCTTATCTCTCAGCATTCAGCCTGCCCTCCTCCATTTCCTTCTTTCTTCCTCTCTCCTCTTCCTCCTCCTCATACGCATTTGGTGAATTCTTCTCTTCCGCCCTCATTCGACCAGTTGGTTCATAATCTACTGACAGCAAATATCCCGAAATCCGAGTTTCCGGGGCTTTCGTGAGTTATCATCTTTATTTATCTTGAATTAGTTCAGGAAATTACTTGCAAACTTGTTGTGTTTCCATCTGAAATCTCGAACTCTGATATCGTTATTAGAAATTATCCAGAAATTATTTGTTCTTCTTCGCTTTCGGTCTTCATTCTTAATTTTCTGCTTTTTCCTTCCTGTGACGAAGGAGAAAGGACCGGTGAGGATGGCGAGCTCTGATAAGGTTCCTTCTTCAGAGGAAAAGGTGAGGATTTTCTTCCCCCAAACGCCACCATTCTTCTTCTTCTTCCTCCCTCAGGGTTCCCGTCGAATGTACTGTCATGGCTTCCACGGTTCTGGATTCCGACGAATCAGAGCCGTCGAACTCATTTCCAGGCCATGCTCGTCCGTTGGATCCCACGAGCAATCGAGCTGTTTTCTTCTTCTTTCTGTTGTAAGAATGGCAGCCAACTGTCCTGGATGCGCTGGAAAGTTCAATCTCAGCCGTCCATCGGCTTCTTGATTAGGCTTTGAGGTTCAAACTCGCTATGGATTTGGTTTCACTTAGTTGTAGAAAACGCATTTGCGGATTCCAATAACTTGGATCGGGTTGGAAAAGTCCGGAAATGGTTCAACTCAGATCTAGTGTCGCCTACTTCTCTATATGGATATGGATCCTGGTATGTAGTCAGCTCATATCTGTTTGCCGAGGTTTCATAAGTCTGTATCAGATCCAATCAACAGGCATCCATATCCAAACACAATAGAAGTTAGATGGCCGCCCAATTCTCTCAAAGTTTTCAGGAACTCAGACACCTTCAACTGTTCATATGTCCCAAATCATTTTAGTATGAGCTTCAGTTTAGATCTGGATTTGCAATTCCATATCCTTTTTTATCCAGGTATCCTCCGCGGCGAGTAGATACGGTGGGATTGTTCCAAAGAAGAAGCCCCTCATCTCCAAGGTAACTTTTCAACCCTTATCTAAATCTTGTTGACTAGATAAATCCTTTTATGTTGTGTTTGTTTAATCGCGGATTTGGTGATCTGATATCATGGATTTAGGTCGGACCCTCTCCCAAATGTAACGTATATTTTAAATCCATGCTACTGAGATCTCTCAAAACACATCTTTTAATGCAACCTCAGATCTTAGATCTCAAGCTATCAAACACTACCTAATGCAACCTCAGATCTTAGATCTCAAGCTATCAAACACTACCTTAAACTTGTTGACGGGTGAAATTAAAGGGTCATTTAGCAACAGCGACACTTACTATCCCATGAATCTACTCTAAAAATAGGGTAGATTCATAAAATAATGTAAATACATTTGTTTTAAGAATGTGCCCTACTTTTTCAACCAGATTCATCTCAATAACAGTATGGACTAATGTCAAATGCATCAATATGGGCATTGAGTCGTTTTCCTAAGTGATAGGACATCAGCTTGTATAGGAGATTTTTTTTTTCTTTTTTGTTATACTTAAAAAAACAACTAATTTTAAAAGTGTTTTATGATATATAATTCATATGGCTCTATTTATACATATAAGTTTTAAAATTAGCAGTACACTAAACCTATGCATGTTCTTTCTAAGATTTTCCTTGTACATTTGGAATTCACAGGATGGCAAGAGGGCCTTTTTTGACTCTGCGGATTGGGCTTTGGACAAGGTTTGAAGCGTTCTATTCCTTTTATCTACTTAAAATGAAAAGAGTCTTAAATGTCTTGGAGTTTTTTTTTATGGTGCAATGTTTTCAAGCAATATTTCTTTTTTTTTCTCAATAATGACATTTTCTTTTTCTTTTTTTTTAGTATTTGATGAGTTGTTGAGTTTTAAAAATAAGCTTCGAAAAAGTTACATTAAAAATTTTATATTTACTAAATATTTCTTGATTCTCTACCCAAGAGTGAGCTTCTTGTTATCAGAAAAAACTTTATTAATTCCATTTGACATGTTTGGTAGTCTGGGATTTTAAAATCAGGGATCTGTAGTCCGACCCCCTTGCAACCACATATCTAAACTTTTTATTATATAAATCAATTTTCAATTGTGAACTCGAGATCAGCCTCGGATTTGAGATCCAATAGTGTCGAACATAGCCTAAACAGCCCATGTTCCGGCCCTTCTCAATGACAGTTGGCATGCTTCTAGTTGATAGAATCGGCAATGTCGGCCGGTCCACATGTCGCTCTTTCGTACCGAGGGACCGGCCGGCCTCACCACGTGGCAACAACCATGTGGTTAAAATATGTCCTTCCTGGACTTGGATTAATCAGTCTTGTAAAATTCAAAAACTCAATATGGTCCGCCAAACTGCCAATTCAGTGAATTGGAGATTTCAGCTGAATAAATAAAAAAAAATTATTATTAAGAAAATAAAAATTAGAAAATCTCGAAAACATAAAGGGGCTGGGCACGCATGGGCTTTGGGCCCACCTTAATTTTTTTTTTAATTTACATGTAAATTTTTAGAAAATTTCACTTGTTATACATAAAAATTTTGAAAAATGATATTTTGGCACTAGTCAAAATTTAAAAACTTTAATTTCACCCCCTCATGAAAAATTTCTGGCTCTGCCCCTAGTTATGGGTGGCTTATTTTTGTGAACCTTTTTCCCCACAAACTACTTCTTCTTGAATCCTTTTGATTCTCTTCATGCAAAGAAGCAAGGGGCAGGTCAGGAGTCACAATGTGCTGCGGGATCTTTGCAACCTAAATTACAGGTACCGAAATTTGCCAAGAAAAGCACTGCCATTATGCTGCTCTACTTGGACATCCAATTTGGATCCAACTTATTATTTTTCACGTCTCTTAAGTTTAGTTTGTGACAGTAACTGGATCAAAATGAAATTAGGGTTCTGCTTTCATCCTTATCATCACTGTATCGTATCGGCTGCTCGCCAAAACGATACTGGGCCGACTTGGATTTTAAAAAGACACTTTTTATTGTTAATTGTTGTATAAATGCTTTTAATTGTCTTTTCTGAATATAAAAGAATATAAGCCAAGCATGGCCCGAGGGGCTTGGTGCATTTGGTTGGGCCAGCGGCTGGTAGGCAGCCAGTCTGTAGTTCGAATTTTATCGGTGCTAGTCTTTGCTCTTACCAAGCATGCTATGACCCTAGGGGCAGGGGGTGCAAGGGCATGCAAAAGATAATTTTAATAAAATTTTTAAATTGATTTAATTTGTTAATGTATCGGCCCGAAATTGCATGTGCCGATTCAGGCAGATTCAGCCTCGTATCGGCCGATTCTTTACAGTGAAAATTTGTTAATATATCGGCCCGAAATTGCATGTGCCGATTCAGGCAGATTCAGCCTCTTATCGGCCGATTTTTACAGTGAAAATTTGTTAATATATTGGCCCAAAATTGCATGTGCCGATTCAGGCGGATTCAGCCTCGTATCGGCCGATTCTTTACAGTGAAAATTTGTTAATATATCGGCCTGATATTGCATGTACCGATTCAGGCAGATTCAGCCTCGTATCGGCCGATTCTTTACAGTGAAAAATGAATGATTGGAAATGTTCTTTTCTTTAAATAGAGAACGCCGCACCAACAGCTGCCTCCTCGAAGACCAGCATGTACCTCAGTTCATACTTCCGTGAGTCTCTCTCTCTCTCTCTCTCTCTCTCTCTCTCTCTCTCTCTCTCTCTCTCTCTCTCTCTCTTTAAACAATTATATGCATTGGTTCATGTAAGCCTAGTTCTTATTTTTGTTGTGAAACATTAAATTTTTCAGAAGTGAAAATATTTTTTTTTTCTTTAACGTGAATGGGTGTTTTGAATTTGGTTGAATTAGGGATGTCAATATATGTGATTTGGATCAAATATATGTATATATATATATTACAGAAGATTGCTTAAGTTGTCTTGGTGATTCTGATAAAGAAAAAAACCAAAAAAGTATGCAAGAAAAAAACTGACATAAATTGTTGTTCTGAATTGGCAGAGTGAGTAAAGTTTGTGACCATATAGTCAGCAGAATGGCGCTTTCAAGTATATAAGGCAGTTCATCTTATCTAAACTGAATGTGGGGGGCTGTTCCATGTAAAGCATCTAGTTATTTGTCATTTGGTAAGACTATGTTTAATATCTTTTTAATGAACAATACTGAAATCAAAAGCAGAAATGAGAAACCATACCAAACTATACAACTAAAAGCTCTTGGATGCAAAACATAAAAATTTAGTATGCTTCCTTTTATTGAGATTTTAGTCTGTATTTTGCCTATCTAAAAGAAATCATTGGGCTCTCTCCCTTTCCTTAGTTGCAGGTACATGACCTTAAACCCTAAATCTTACTGTTTTGCTTTATATAAATATGACAAGATTTGCGCCGCAAATGACTGCAAATGAGGACATAATTTTCTTTCGGTGTCATTAATGGGAATGGATAATTGTAGACATAAAAAATTACTGTTGGTGCAACCACAATCAAAATCTGAATATGTTTGGCCTGATCAGCCTAAATAGTACTCCTATGGATATTCCTACAGTCAAGCTAGGCTCCCAGTCCAAAGAGGCAATGTCATCTTGGATCTTCATATGAATCCAAACCTATGTCACACTGACACGGCAAAATAGCCCACATATCTGTGTCGACACGCGGACACGGGTGCGGACATAGGGATACATATCCGCACTTGCATCACATCCGCACCCGTGTGACATAGATCCAAACTAAATCACAATCAATTGTGGCTGAAAAAAGTAGTGTCAATGCAAATCTTTGGTCGGATTCGCAGCAACCACGACCAATGTTCCGCTTTCTGAACTACAATGGACCAATCAAAGTAAAGATTCAACTTCTAAAAAAAATAAAAGGAAAAGAACTTGAGTACTTGATTGAATTAACTTCACCTTCACATGAGAAAAAAGCACGAGAGAGGAAATTGCATTTTTCTTTTTATTATCAAGCATTACCTACCTCTATATCCATCTCTCTCTCTCTCTCTCTCTCTCTCTCTCTCTCTCTCTCTCTCTCTCTCTCTCTCTCTCTCTCTCTCTCTCTCTCTCTATATATATATATATATATATATATATATATATATATATATATATATATATATATATATATATATATATATTGATTGTAGAAACGCCATCAAATTACTAGTATATATCTATACACAAAAGATTTAAACTATTTTAGGTTCCGATTCGGGTTCTACCCCGTCTTTACCAAGCTCGATTAATTAAATTTTATGTAATCAGGACAGATTTGAACTCCAATAAGCTCATTTTTAAAAGCCAAGTTCAGATCAACTAGCATAAGATTCGATATTGATATTTAATTGGGACAGACCCTTATTAAATCCTGGTCAGACATCGGATACAGATTCAAGTTCAGTTGCAAAACACTAGCAATCCAGTTCAGCCTTTTTGTTTTTTTAACCAAATCCAAGTAAAGGGATTCAAAATCCAATCTATAATCAGATTATATCACACCCAATTACATCCTTGCCCATGGCGAAGCCAAATTAAAGCCCTGGAAACATTTCAATTACATGGGTTGGGTTACGACAGATTGATGGCCTGGCGTTTGACAAACACCCTTTGTACAGGAACGGGAATTCCGAAATATACTCTCTGAGACATTTCATCAAACAATTAGTCACAAGTTGTGGTGCAGTAAATTTATTAGATTAACGTACACACTAGTAGGTTTATTAGCGAGTTAAAACAAGCTCGAGGCAGTGAGCATGAGTAGCAAAGAGTACTGTATTACCAATGCATAGCAGGTAGGCAGCATTACTTCTGTAAAGAGAGAGAGAGATGGATGCACCAAAAAGCAAAACACGCTATTGATCTTGGCACAAAGTAAGGTTAACATGGTGCAGAAGTTCCATTCCCAGCATTAAAAAGGGGACTAATACTTGTAAGATGAACAACTTATTTGTATGGGCGGCCATTGTTAGCATAAAGTATTGACATTTGAAGCATGGTACGAGGGAATGAACCATTATTGAACTCAACACCAGCTAACATTGCATTAAGAAAAGAAGATGGCCGCCTATTGGGCTAATATGAGTAATTTTCTATCACATAAGATGGTGCAGGATAAGGTGTTCCCTCACCTTCTAGAATATCCAGCCACTCCCATCAGTGTTTTCAATCCCATCCAACCATGTCTGATGCAGATGAAGCCATATGAATGAGTCTGATGCCCCACCCTGTTAAAATTTCAGAGTCGATTTATGTTTAAATCCTCACTCATCTGTATTATCTGTACAAGCCAACCAACTGGATTGATTATCCGACCAAGTTACCTTAGATTGCAGTACAGCAGATGCAATACAACCTCGTTGCTCTTCCCCTGGAATTAGCAGGAACATGAGCAACAGAAGGGTTAATAACAGCACACAAAATTCTACAATGTAAACCATCAATTGGGTACATGGATGTAAATATCTGAGCATGAGAATCCGCCCTTAATCAAGCAATAAGATTTTATCTTCATAATTTCACTATTCATGACGATCTTAACTTATTCTCACATATACACTTAAATTGGAGGGGGGGTGGACCAATAATTCTGTAAATGGAACCTCAATAACCGCAAAAAATGAAATAGTGTGGATTGCACTAGCCTAAGGTTTAGAAGCTAACTGTATGAGGTTACCTAATCATGCAGAAAAAGATCAATCAAGAAAGGATATACAGATTAATTGGCCCAAAAAATCAGGGAAGAGAAGAGCAAGAAGAAACAGGACTCAACACAAGGTGCAAAAGCAGCTTATATTTCTTAACATATTTCTATATGTTATGATGCTTAAACCTTGTGCTTGTCAAACTAAAGAATCCTTTACTTGGCATGGATGCGTATGGCTATGAGGTCAAGAACTTTAGAGCAGAAGATTTTTTGTTTATTGAGCATGGATGAGGCATGCTATGACTGGGCTTGCATCACCGTCCTCCTAAAGCACCTTTTTTAGATTTCATAGCCTGGCAAATACCACACTTCCATGCAGATGAAACAAAAAAGGACAAAAAACAGGCCCATTTCATCTTGATCTATAGACATAATTTTGCTTCGAAAACAAGTTTATGCTTATTTTCCATTGCAATGTTTCATTTTAAGTCCATGCAACAGTCAATATATTGAGGAAATGAACAACTGCTACTATCTCGACAGATAGAATCAAAAAGACAGTTGCAGGCCTGTCTAGACACCTCAACAAATAAGGCTAGACCTAACTGAGAAATAAACAAGTGTAAAAGCAAAAGTTTATATGTTGAATTGTTTAATATGACCTACATAAATCATGAAACATGAAAAAAATGATATGCATGTTCTCAGCAGACATACACATGTATGCATAAGCCGAATTGAAAACTTTTGAGAGAACACTTTCATTGGAGTGACATGCGTCAAAAGAAAGCTGCACATCCTATAGCTTACTTTCTTCATTTGAAGTTACAAAATTCTTGACATAGCAGGATGCCTACGCAATCAAGTTAAAGTAATGAAGTTTGAAAGCAGTCCTAGGGATATAAGAAATTGATGGTCCCTTTTTTTAGTGTAAAAAACTCACCGGACAACTCCCACTTATGAAACTTCACAAGCCATGTATCAGAGTGAATTTGTGCAGTTGAAACCCTATCAATCCACACTCGAAACTGCTTTTCCTGCTTGTAACCATAGGACTTCCCCAATGCCTCCAATGCTTTACAAAAAGATTGTTCAGCGCCCCATGGGTGGACAATGGCTCCATCAGGGGACTACAGGATACAGCAAGAAAATGTCATAAGAGAAATCAGAAATGTCCCAAGAAACCAAGAGAAACGAGAGCTTTCTGATGCTACAACAATTGCATAAGGTTTCATGAATTAAACTTATTCTGACAGCAAGCTCTACTTAAAGTTAAAGACAATAGGAAACAAAGTGGTTACTTCCTCAGTCATGACATACCAAGGTACTTTTTATCTCCTGCAGAAGCATCTCTTGATTTTCAGTGTCAGCACGGCACCATCTTTCATACAAGCAATAAAACTTTACCACTGCATGCCCAGGAGTGAAACTTTCGGTCTTGCACTGAGAGTAGTCAGATATATCTCTTGGAGAGATAGCGGGTCCTAATTTAAAATGACCAAGAGCTTGAATAATTCCTGATGCACATCTCTCAGTAGCATGAATTACTTTAGGGTTGTTCTTGGCATTTTCTGCATGCCACAGGAGAAGTTCTTCTTGAGCATTACTAACCTGCAAATCAATTAAAACAAATTTTACAATATCAATGAAAAACCACATAAGGAAATTCTATGATTTGACAGCTTCAGATCAACAAGAGAAAATATTTCAATGTGGTTAGACAACCATTAACCTTACTGCTTAAGGCCAATATTAGCATTGGAAAGCAACATTTCTTTGGAAACTTCAGTACATAAAATACCTTTTTAGTTAGTGCACACAGGTTCATCAGTAGTAACACCTGTAGAAGCCTATGCATGGCCTCCCAAGTCATATTAAATAAAAAAAGAAGAATATCTTGCTTCAGGGCCACTTACCATCACACCATAAACATCGGGTACAATGAATAAATCTGCATCATTTCCAGAATCACCACATACAAGAGTACTTGCAGGAGGCTTCCTCCCTTCAGAATTGAATTTTTTGAGCAAATATGCCAAAGCTTGCCCTTTTCCAGCACCTTGGGGTAAGATGTCCAGATCAATGCCACCACTGTAAATGATTTTCACATCTAACTAGAGTACATCAGGATAGTGAGAGTCAGCTTTCAAGATACAAGACTTTACCATGGTATAACAAACAAATAAGCCAAAATCACCTCAAATACACCATTTGAACAAACCCGGCTTTATAAGGTATGACCTAAAAAAGAAGAAGTGCTATATGGCATTTTCAAGCAATAAAAAGTGGGAAAGAAATGAAAAAGCAGATATCTTCTTACGTGGTGGGGTCAACTTGTGTGCGTGTGTGTGTGAGAGAGAGAGAGAGAGAGAGACAAGAAGAAGAAGAAGAAGAAGAAGTGATATATGGCATTTCAAGCAATAAACAACTGGAAAGGAACAGAAAAAGCAGATGCCATTTTACTTAGTGTCATCAATTTGAGAGAGAGAAAGAGGGAGAGAGGCGCCACAAAAATGGAAGACGAAAGAGAAGAAAAGACAGCTAACATTTTCCTTAGTGGCATCAACTTGAGAGAGAGAAAGAGAGTCTATGTGCCAACCGTCATATTAAGCTACATAAAAGGCTTGTAAACTACTCTAGCAACTAGGTGCTTGTTTGATCGACATGTTCCAGATCTTTGTTTGGTGCATCAATTGTAGGCAACTAGAGATAGGTGATAGAAGTACTGCTATATTGGCCATTCATGATAGCCCTACTGCAAGTCTCAATCCCTGAGTTTCAAGCGTTCATTTGTTGCTTTGCATAACCATCTTGTCTCCAATTGAAACTTTAATTTTTTTATTCTAGACAAGGTCATAGGAACCAATGACCTAGAAAATTAAGGGATGACATTACAAGCTACAACCTAAAGGGTTTCTAATGTCATTTTCTATTCTTTGTGATAAAGCAGAAAGACTCCAAATTATTCACATGCACAGAAACAAAGACATGTTCTTTCTTCCTCTGGATTTTAACAAGTAATAGCTTTATCTTACCCCGCGATCCTTTAGCTTGTCTGAAAGTGTGGTGATTGCTTCCTGGGCATGCTCCTTTTCCACGTAGAAACTGACTTTGTGAGGTCGTTGCTCAGTTGGCGACTGTGAAAACCTCAGACAACAAGACAACTCAGAGCGTGACATCATTAATAAATCTGCTTTTACTAAGCATTCACACAGATGTTACTTACTAGGGGCTCTGTTACATCGACATTAACAAAGTCCACAAACAAGAACTAAGCACTTGCCTGGAACTTGAGATATGAAAGTGCAGATGCTTCCTCAGTAACTATCTTTCTATCCCACTTTTTGTTCAGAACATGTTCCCAACCATCATCTGGCAGCATAGCTTGACCATACGTTATTTCAGTCCCCACAGACGTGATAGTTATATCAGGAGAGAGCATTGGCTTTTCCTTCCTCAATTTCTTGTAAAGTGTAGGTGATCTTCCGGTAGAGAAAACTAACGTTGAGTTATGCCTGTAATGTGCTTCCCATAAGGCATTAAATCTAAGCAATGATAAATTGTCTGGGTCATGATGATCAACCTGCAAAATAAGTTCAAGAAATCGCCATGTTTCAGAAACTGCCTGAATTTCATCATATGCAACATGAGCAACTGTGAAGTATCAGAAAGGCACAAGAATTAGTAGAGCTAGACTACCATCGTATGATCAAGATCAGAAACTAACATAACACGAGCAGGGCCACTTAATATGTCCATCTTCCTAACTGCAACCACCTTCAATGCTGTGCATGGGCAGAAAATTTTAATTTCAGTCCTTCAACATAGGAGAAAAAAACATACAGAAATAAACCCCAAATTTTAGTCGTAATGAAGCAAGAAGTGATAATACCAATTAAGAGAACATCAATTACTACCAATATCTCAATTCATCAAAAGAACATCAATTACTACAATATCTCCACTTATTAAGGAAAACACCACAGGTCCACAACAATGCACAGAGATGTATTTGCCTGCTGTTTTACATGCTCCGCAGATGTGGCACTTGTCTTTGTTAATCTTTTTAAAAATCTGTTTATCACTAGTGAACTAAATTAACTCTATGCAAAAGAAACCTGAAAATGTCACATGATGTACGATATTCAAACTCAAGATTAAGATAATGTCAAGGACAGATCATACATTCTCCACCTAGCAAAATCTGGATTAAATCAAACACCAATGGTTGCTTATAGCAGCGCGTGGATGATAAAACAAGAACCATTTTGAGATTGTCATCTATAGAGAAGGTCTTATGTTTCCTAGTGAAAGATATAAAGACGCAATGCGAAGTCTACCGAACAATAGGCTTTAGCATCTGACACGATGATCGTTAATGAGCACTAGATGCCCCAACGACGGTTACTTTACAATTGATCAGAATCGTGAGAATGACCAGTCATCTTCAAGTACGCAATTAGGCAGTAATACTATTAGGCAAAGAATGGGGCTCAAGCTCGAGTTTGTGTCGAACTTTGAAAAACACCCGTGTCTGAGAGAGAGAGAGAGAGAGAGAGAGAGAGAGAGAGAGAGAGAGATTTCTGAAAGCTCTCAAGCTAAACGATTTACCCGTCTTTCCGAAAGGGAAGGCATGTACCCAATTCAACATAAAAGGCCACGGGAATAGGCTAATTGAAGGTATATGTCAAACGATCTTCGCGGAATTCAAGGATTAATACTTGCAATCCCCACATGAAAGAAATGACGAAAACAAGAAACACCAACAATGCAAATCATGATAACATCTTTCTCAATTTCAACAAATGAGTTTCATGGAATTACGCGATGATAATAAACCAAGAAGTGGATAAAGCATACCCGAACGAGGCAGCCAGAAAGAATACAAAATCGAAATCTGCGTACAAACTTACTGAGGAGCAAGCGGAACCTACAAACAGATGATGGGAGACACGAGGAGGAACCAGAGGAGAAGAGACCAAATACACAGAGAGGGAAAGTGAGAGAGCTATGGATGACAATAAAGATGGATAATCAGAATGTCCTCTTCTGCGGTTGGTTCAGTTCCCACCATGTCATTGTCTTCTTCTATTTTGGGTTCACTTATCGAGAAGATCTGACAGGCATATTCTCTCGGTTCTATGCTCAAAAATCAGAAAGGCTTCCGAATATTTTCCCAGAGAAACAAATTTGATGCGATGCCTCGAAACGCTTATGGGGCTGATAAAGACCTGCTCGAACTCCGCTTGTCTTCTTTGGGAAAATGCCACCTTACTTTAAACTTTGTTAAGAAATATCTTAAGTAAACTATAACTATCTTAATATATTTGTTAACATTGATTTAATATGAAATATGCTTGAATCATGTTATTTTAGTGAGAACTGTTGATCTTTCCCATATTGAAATTCTAATACTATAAGAGATGTTGATTTTCTTATTAAAAGAGCTACATTCGAAAAATAACAGTTGAGCGTAGTGTATGTTTCTTATCAAATTATTTTACTATTAAATTAAATTACAAAAAAAAGCTACAATATATATATATATATATAACCAACACACTTTAATAATATATTTGAAGGGGTATAATCTTTTGCTGATCTAAGTGGTGAGTCAAGAACAAGTGACCACTTTATTTTGGGTTCATTTTGGATTGGCATCGGGTGGTTTAAATCTGGATCAAAAAATCCAACCATGGTGAGAATTTCACATGTAGAATGTGCACATCTAATATTCTCCTTCTGAATTGAGTTGTTCCCCAATTAAGCAAAAAATAAGTTTGATTTTCATTAAATAATAATGTCTATTATTTTTATCTAATAATACAAAATACTATTCTGACTATTATTTTTCGTTATTGATCTATCTGTACCACTTCATCAAACTAATAAATGCATATAAAATCAACCTTTTGATTAAGAAGAATATAAGGTATGAGAAAATCCTGTCCATATGAGAACCATTATCCAACTTGAAAATAAAATAAAAAAAGGCAACATGACGTAGTTGAATATAAAAAGGAGATTAGCATGGTTAATCATAAAAATATTTCAGTGCCCTCATCTTTTCAATTTATGTACATAAATATGCAGACAAAAACAAAGAGAGAAAAATCAAGTTGGAGATCACTCAAACACATTTTATTATTATTAATACGAAAAAATGACAAAATATTATCGTTTAAATATACATACCCATCAGTCTGACATTAGTTATTCTAAATACAAATTAAAAAAGAGAATAATCAGTCAAAGTAGCTAAAATTTAATCGAATTTAAGTTTTAGTGGTTTCTTTCTTTTTTCTTTTTTCCATTTTTTTGAAGTCTTATAGTCAAATAGTTCTTATTCCGTTGTCACCTTATTCAAAATTAATGAAGTCCATCTTCTCCCCTTTTCTTTTAACTATTGATCGTTTTTCGCATATTTGTGCTTTAAAAACAAAAGGGTTCTTTTAGCTCACCCACTTAACAGTAAAACTGAAATGGGCAGTTATAAATAGGGCTGCAGAACGACACGGCCCAACCCGGGCTCGACTCGAAGTCGCTCTAAAAAACTCGACTTCTTTTAAACGAGTCAAGTTTCGAGCTTACAAGGATACTCAAAACCATAAACGAGTCAAGTTCCAGTTTTAGGAACTCGGCTTGTTTATGTTTAACTCGATTCTTAAACCGGTACTCTATATAATATTGTCAAATCCGGTTCACCGGTTTTAATTTTTAGGTAAAAATAAATTTTCACAAGTTACACAAGTTAAACACTTGCATGAGTTAAACGAGTTACATGAGTTAACGCTTACAGAGTTAATGCTTACACGAGTTAACGCCTAAACGAGTTAAATGGGTTCAATGAGTTGAGTTCGAACTCGAGCTTGCTAAAAAGAGCTCGACTTGAGTTTTTAGCTGAGAGCTCGAGCTAGCCAAGCTCGGGCTTGACTCTCGTGTGCAGCCCCTGTAAACTTCTTTTATGGACCATTAAAAACTTAAGTGTTTGTCTGAAAAAAAATACTGAAACTATAGTGGGCATTTTTATGTCATTAAAAATGTAGGTACATATGCAGAATTTAACATTCTCAAGTGGGGATCAATTGTGCGGTCCACCAGCCCAATCCCCCTTGCCATTCATTCCAACAACAAAGGATGGATCAGACGCTTCAAGTCTATTATTAAAGGTAGAAGGAACTGACTTGAGAAATGAAGTTTTTTATCAAACCGTAGCTGCCACTGAAAGCTCAAAGATGATACAATTCCTTTCAACATCGGCTCTTTGGTAAGAGACTGCTTCGACTCTTTTGACAGATACTCCACAAGTTCATCCTTTTATATGCTCAATTTTTTTTTTTTGGTAGAGGCCGTTTCAGGCCTTTTTTTTTTTTTTTTTTGCTTAGCCTGGTTGTTTTTTATTACTTGTGAGGGGTTGTTGTGTTAGCAGCGCTCGTTTTTTTATCTTACTACTTACCTTTAGATGCATGGCATCCCTATCACCTTGTATATCTTTTCTTTTCATGTGCATACCCTTGTATATCTTTTTTTTTCATGTACACATGTTTCCTTCATTGGGAAAAATGTAGGTACATTTTTTGAAAAAATATGGAAAATAACCATAAGAGTTATGAAGAGAATAAAAGGTAAAATGCAAAAATAACCAATATGTTTCAATGTTTGGATATAGCATACTAGATCTGATTCTAGATCGAAGTTCTCTCTTTAAATTTCACAGTTTTGGTCCATAACCAACTCCTCGTCTATGGCACCCCTGCTGTTGAACCGCTCAAAACATATTAGAATAGCCAAAAGTGTACAGGAGTACCACCTTTGTAAATCAACTGGTCCGCTCATTCGACCAGCCATGCTATGCCTTTGAGACCCTTGCTACGATAATTTACAGATTTCGGAGTTCTGTTTCTGTCTTTTCTTGTTTTTTGAATTCAAACCAAAACTGAAAGATTTTTCTTGTTTTTGAATTCAACCTAAAAAATAGTTGGCACCATTATCGCATAGAAAAAGTGGAAAAAGCAAAATAAAAGAATATAATAAACGGATTATATGGCTTAGGCTCGATGGGTGTTTTAAGCCCACTAAATAAGATGCAAAATAAAAGAAGATAATAGAAAGATTACTTTCATTCATAATGTATGGTTTTGCATCCACTATTTTCAAGAATTGTTACAATTATTTAATGCTTAAAATTAAGGGATATAAATTATCAAGGATCTTTCCTTCCTTAATGTCGGGCTGTAATTTGGTTCACATCAGTAGTAGCAGAGCCAAAAATTTCTCGCTGAGGGGGCACTTCTTTAATTTTAATCTGTAAAAAAAAACTAAAAAAATTATGTTTTCATATGTAAATAATTTTTGGGCTCGCGTGAGCAATTGCCCGCACCAGCTTAACGTAGCTCTGCCGCATATTTACATTTATGTCGTCAGTATTTTTGTAGAAAAAAAAATGGTTGAATTTTTGCTCACGTATATTTAATGGATCATGCAAAAAACCTTAACCAAATGAAAATAAAAAAAAAAAAAAATCTTATGGTCCCGAAATAATTATATTATAGCTTTGTATTCAAGAGTATTCTCTCATCAGATTCGCAAAAAATAATAATAATAATAATAATAATAGTTTCCATCAGCATGCCCAGATGTATGTACACTAAGGTTTCCTATGCTTAAAAACTATAGTCTAGTAAAATCGCTCTGAATATGCTCGAATTAGCCTATTCAAATTGAATCAGTGGCAAACCAATTTGACTTAATTGATATTCAATGTCTAAATATTTTTAAGCACTTTAAGAATTTTCTTTTTTTTGGTATCATTTCAATTTTATCGGAGAGAATCAGCCTCATCTCTCCGGACGACCAGCCTCACAGATTCAGCTCCTTAATCAATTCCAATAATGTAAGTGAAGAATGCAACTAAATCTCGCAGTCGGGCTGACATTTCCTGCTCACTTCTGCAAGAAGAAAAAGAGAAAGAAGGATCACGGAACACAGTGTTCGTTGTTACCAAACACCATCTACGAGATCTCAACTTTGTTCCTGTACTTTTCATGCACCTTTCCTGGGGCTGGTGTACCTTTTACATGAGCACGTCTCGTTTGAAACCATTCCTCGTTGAGTTACAGTCTAATGAATTGGAATCACTGGATTCGAGTTAATCATCAAACATTGAAGAAAATCCCTCTCTCTCTCTCTCTCTCTCTCTCTCTCTCTCTCTCTATATATATATATATATATATATATATATATATATATATATATATATATATATATATATATATATATATATATATCCATTCGCAACCTAGTAAAGTTACCTAACATTCTTTTCTAGCAACTATCAACTCAGTTTCATATAGAACCCATATAAGAGCTGTTAGAGTTGATGCAGCGGAAGACACTTATCGTCGTCTCAGCAGGTCAACGGTGAAGGTTTCGGATCTGCGCCATTATGACAGGAACAGCAGCAGCAGCAGAAGAAGAAGAAGAAGAACAGAAACCGAAGGATGAAAGTTGCCGGGTTTGCTTCTGTGAGGCACCGACTAAGGCAATCCAACTACTAACCTTAAATCTTTAAGTGTTGGGCATATATAAGCCGCCTCTCAGGCTTTCTCGAAAAGCAGGTAATGTAAATCTTAGATTTTATTTACGAAAAATCTTTTATTTAGTAAACCAATATCATGTTAATCTCATAACTGTGAGTGGGCCCTCTCAATTAGCCACTATCCAACAAGCCCACCCTAGTTCAGGTGGGTTCCCTAACTGGCAGAGAATATTAGGGCCAGCTTCCTCTTTAGTCTTGTCAATTTCAACGACCAGCCAACAATTAATATTGGTTCAAGACAGCCATAATTGATGCAAATTTTCTCAACATGTTACAAGCAGTCAGTGTAAGCCAATTAAATTGAACGAACTCTGATATATTAATGGAAGCAAGATTCAACTGCTAGAGGATGACGCGAGCGCAAATTCTTTTGGTAATCTAATAAGACTGAGAATCTTCGCTTGTAATAAATATTATGAGCCCGTAGAGAGCTACATATAGGCTGGCATGGTCAACTAAATTTTTATATATTTTTACATAGATGTCTTACATTTATTTACTTATTTATATATATTGTACCTCCGTAGCCAAAAAATTTTGGCTTCACCACTGTTATGAGCCATAATTTACATAATTGAGATGCCTCAATCAACCTAGTTGACCTCATGGGTTGGAATCTTCGGTATCAAACGTGGAAAAGTTGGTAAACAGATAACAAAAATTTTAAGTAGAAGATACACGTAAGTTTAATTATAAGAGAGTCCTCGTACCGGGTTTCCGTGTTTGATTATAGCATTCACCTAACTCCCATCTGATTTGCATCTGAATCCATGTGACTACGTGGGTACTGGAGGATTTCAATCGGACAATCTCTAATACTGTTTGATAGCCACAGATCTGAGATACGAGGCTGACAATCTCCTTTTAGGGCTGCACAACGAGCCTAACCAAGATTTGAACTCACTCAAAAAACTCGGCTCGTGCTCGAGTTGTTTATAAGTGAGCCGAGTTCAAGCTTACAAAAATATTTGAAACGATAAACGAGTCAAGTTCGAGTTCCAAGAATTCGACTCGTTTATACTTAACCAGACTCGCAAACCAGTACTCTGTCTAATATTGCCAAAACCAGTTCATTGAATCACTGGCTCTAACTTTTAAGGTGAAAACAAATTTTCGCAAGTTGCACGAGTTACAAGAGTTAACGGTTACATGAATTAAATGAGTTAATGTTTATACCAGTTAATGCCTAAACAAGTTAAATGGGTTGAACGAGTTGAGTTCGAGCTGAATTTTGTGTAGTCGAGCCGAGCTTGTGCTTGTTGTAAGGAGCTCGACTCGAGTTCCAGCTGAGCTCGAGCTCTAGTTTTTTGAGCCAAGTCGAGCTCAAACTGCCGAGTCGAGCTCGAGCTTGACTCTGCTGGTGTGCAGCCCTATCTTAAATTATGACTGGATTTACGATCTGCATTACATTATGAAAACCAGGGATATGTGGATTAAGGGGGAGCAAGGTCCAGCTATAGGTCCCCGGTTTTAAATCCATGCGGATTTCGAGTAGCTGAGATCCGATACTATCAAACACAGCCTTTGGTTTACAGATGTGGGTGTGTTATTGTAGGGAATATATAAGAATGGGACACTGTGCTAGGTTTGCTATGGAGCCCAATAATAACATTGGATCGGTTGGGTGAGTTCTTTCAGGAGATCCAGATATGGTCTTTGCTAATATATGGTCAGTAGAGGCCACAATTTTAAAGGCACAACCAAATGGATCTGATATCGACCCACACGCCGTTGAGGATATGCAAATTGGATTTGGATAAGGTATGAGTATGAGTATTACCATGTTTGGATAATTGATCAATCCCAGTTGGACTCAGAGTCAGATTTAAATTTGGATATAAGAAACAACACTGCGGGTGTGGTCTAGTAAAGGCGGATATGGAAAAGAAGAGTTAGCATCTGATTAAGAAATCGGATTGGATTTAATCTTAGTTAAATACTCTGATAAGATTTGGGACTTTATTCAATCTCAAATAAATATCTTATATCCAATATCTATTCAAATCAAAAGTCGGCCCTTAACATATCATAGTGTGGTTCATATTCACGTATGGATTTAATAGTCAAGTGGATCCGGATGTGAAAATAAAAGTTGGATTTAGATCAGATTTTGGAATGTGAATTTAAACATCAGATCCTGATACGGTATATATAAACTTGGGTGAACTTAGGTCAATTTATATGGGGTAGCCCTCACAAGATCTGAGTCATTGCTTCATGGTCAATTAAAAATTTATTAACCATATATTTAGTGTCCCATGAAAAAGAAAAATCTATCTTCAACCCTGGCCCACACACTACAACGCACTCCCTTAGGGCATTAACATTCCTACATTTTATGTGGTATTAGTGTACCAATAACAGAATTAGTGTATAACAAGTCATACAATCATAACTCTACATATTTATGTGATGTTTGTCCACATAAGATAAGTAAGAAGCTGAAATATAATGAGATCACATTATGCAATCTTACATCACATTTTTTAAAGAAATTTACATTCCCTACCGTTAGGGATGTCAATATATCCAACTTGAATAGGATATCAAACCGAACCGATCTGAAAAAATTGGATATGAAAAAAAAAATAATATTTCATTAAGAAATTGGATTGGATTCAGATATCGGATTCGGAATTGGATTGGGATTTGCATATACATAAATGTCCGATCGGATTCAGATCGAATTCATTTTTAGACAAATATCTTGTATCTAATGCTATTAAATTTTGAAAATTGACAAAGTTCGGTTCAAAATTCGGATTCGGACTAAATAAATATCATCCAATCAGCTTTGGATTCAAATTCGAATATACATAAATATCCAATTGGATTCGGATACTGATTCATTTTTAGACAAATATCATTAATGATATTAAATTTTGAAAATTGGCAAAATCTGGTTCAAAATTTGGATTCGGATTCGGATTTGGATATAAATAAAATCATATTTGGATTGGATTCAGATTGTAAAATCAGATTTTGGATTTGGATTCAGATTCGGATATGGCTTTTCTTTAAATGGCATCAGATTCGGATTTCATAAATGGCATCCGATCAGATTTGGATATACATAAATATCTGATCGGATTTGGATTTGGATTCGGATTCAGATATGCATAAATATCTGATCTGATTCAGATTGGATTCATTTTTAGACAAATATCTTGTATTTAATGCTATTAAATTTTGAAAATTGACAAAATTTGGTTCAAAATTCAAATTCGGATTCGGATATAAATATAAAAATTGGATTCAGTAAAATCGGATTTCGGATTCGGATATGACTTTCTTTTATTCAAATTCGAACCCGAATTTGTGAATATCTAAAAAAAGTGGATAAGATTAAGGATATACCTGGTCCGAATCCGATCCATTGTCCATTTCTTATGGTAGCCCGTTACCATGCATAACCACTCCTATGCCACAACAGCATAACTCTCTCAAAAATTGTATATGCTAAGCTTGTTTTTTTATCAACTAACAAAAGAATTCACCTTTCAAGTGAAACTGAAAGAACTAAAAATGTAAAGCCATTTGCATACCTTGAGATGTCCCCATTAAATAAGACACATGATGCAATAATAGAAAGAGAAACATGATGCAAACACTAATGAGAAGCTAATGAGAAACCATGTTCATTGTTGGGGGCTCATCTCGCTGCAAGAGCAACATCTGGAAACACCAAAAGCAGACCTCATATCGTAGGGTACAAGAGGTTGGGTGGGAGCTTCGGCTCTCTACCTGGCGGTGGGCCAATCCTGCTCGCACGAAACTTGAATGAATCTTCAAAAGATGTACCCTTTAGATGACAGGCCTCACCTAAGATCCTTTATAGTCACAATCACTTCTTCAGTTTACACATGTGGCCATTAGGCACCCTGGGTGAGCGGAGTTTCCCAACGCCTAGAAGAATGCCGAAGCCCCCATCCAACCATTTATCTCTCTACGGTACAGTCTACTTTTGATGCCTCTAGTGTGGTTCCTACCGTGCTTCAAGTTGTACATAGGGATGTCAATATATCCGAGACCGAACCGGTCCGAAAAAATCAGAAATGGAAAAAAAAAAATTGATATCCGATTGAGAAATAGGATTGGATTCTGATTTAACAAATGGCATCCAATCAGATTTGGATTCGAACATACATAAATACCCGATCGGATTCGGATACAGATTCAAATCGGATTCATTTTTAGACAAATATCATGTATCTAATGCTATTAAATTTTGAAAATTGGCAAAATCCAGTTCAAAATTCAGATTCAGATTCGGATTTGATTCAGATTTTGGATTTGGATTCGGATATGACTTTTTTTTATTTGAATTTGAATCCGAATTCGAATCCGAATATGTGAATATCCAAAAAAAAGATATGATTAAGGATATATCTGATCTGAATCCGATCCATTGACATTCTGAATTGTACTTTACGTCAATTGCCCACACCAGCTCCACAAAAATTTTTTATTTCTATAGTAGTTGCAGAAAAGATTTGCTCATTTATATATATCGTGTTCCGGTTTTGTATTTAGCATCCATCAGTTCAAAATTCCTAACTCCGCCACTGCGTATGAATGCTGGATAGCTTGCTGAATTAGCACCTTAATGGAAAAAATTAAGAGGACTCATTTGGGTATTCTTCAATCCACTAGTTTATTTTCTATTTTGAATTTTTTAATTTGACATGACCATATAAACATTATTTTATACAGATTAGCACCACTGACTCAGTTATGTATCAGGTTGGCTCTCATTTTAACACAACATTGGAAATGCTTACGGTCTTTTCTCTCTTTCCTTTCTTGCTTTTTTCCATACCCTCTTTGTTTCTTTAGAGTGCAGAATCAACTTTAGGAATCAATCATGCAGTCTGTTCTTCTCACTTTCACACAGAAAAACGATGCAATGGTATATTTTGGACCACACCCTTTTGCTTTCTCCTTTAGCCCTTTGATCATCCAGCTTTCTTTTTTCCTTTTCTCTCTTTAACTTCCTTTCTTTCTTCCTTCCTTCCTTCCTTCCTTCCTTCCTTCCATGCATGGGATGGACACTAAACACTGAACAAACACTCGAGCTCAATCAAACTCATGAGTTGCAGAAGAAGGCATTGTCATCTTCCCGAGAAGGCGAACTCAGACTGATCTCTGAGCTCAGTCTAAAAGAGCAAGTTCCAATGAGCCATGTCATTTCACCATCAAAACGATGCTGATGTGCAGCAGCCTACTGCCGCCAGGCACATGCTTGGCCACCAGTCGACTCACAGGGTGGCGACTAGTGGGGATGTCGGGGGATCGTTGGATTCGAATTCGATATGATCAAGTTGAATTGCTTCAAAAAATTCTTATACGAAAAAAAAAATTAACATCCGATTAAGAAATGACATTAGAATTAGATTTCTTTTTAAATGAATATCTGCCAAGATTTGAGTTCAAAATCGGATTTAGTTTTAAATAAATATAATATGTGTATCAAATATTAGTAGTCTGTCTTTTAAAGAATAATAACGTGGTGCAGGTTCAACTACAGATTCGAATTTGGATTGATCAGTTATCAATTTACAGGTCACATTTGGATCGGATATGAACATGGTATAGGCTTTTGTTCAATCGATTTGAGTCCAAATTTGGACCGGAATATATGTGCATCCGATGAATTGGATCGAATCGGATAATCATGTCAGTTTTTTTGGATATTCACATATTCGGATTCGAATTCAAATAAAGAAAGTCGTATCCGAATCCAAATCCAAAATCTGATTTTACAATCTGAATCTGATTTTTATATTTATATCTGAATCCGATTTTTATATTTACATCCGAATCCGAATTTTTAACCGGATTTTGCCAATTTTCAAAACGGAATAGCATTAGATACAGAATGTTTGTCTAAAAATGAATCTGATCTGAATCCACATCGAATCCGATCGATTTCTCAATCGGATATTAATTTTTTTTATTCGATTTTTTCAGATCGATTCGGTCGGATGTGATTCAAATCAGATATATTGACATCCCCTAGGATATGGTTAGGATACATTTCATTTAAATACGATCTATTGAAATTCCCGGTGACTAGTTGGTTGCGAGACGCTGAAACTTACTTTGTCATTATCATTTGTTTCTGAAATGAAATGTAAAACAATGCCATTACTTTCGTGTGAGCATAAGATTAACAATCCATTGGCTGGAAGAGGTCCGAAGTCCTTCAATTTTCCCTACCTCTGGGGTCCTGGACTGCATCGTGACATGGGTAGGTGAAGGGTACCTTAGGCTCGCACTTTTAGGTCATGTGTTGAACTCCGAACCAACTGGTTAGGAATGCTGTGGAAAAGACAATCTAAAGAACTTAAATTTGTTTCCTGTTTACAACATAATCATTTGATATTAACCCCATTCTTCATGGGTTTTAGTGCAAGGAGAGCATCTTTGGAGCTTGTTTCCTGCTTGCAAGACCCAATGCCAATAAATGGCATGTCAGTACATGACACAGAGGCCATTGCCTTCTTCTCCCAACCTCATGATAATGGAGGAAGGAGAATCCACAAACAGCTTCAGTGCTGAGATGCTAGAAAACAAAGGCATACATGTGGAAAATACTTGTCTTTTGGGGTTGGTCTTGACAACCTTGTGTGGCCTGTCCTTGTTTCACTTCATTTTGTTGAAATCAGTCTAGAGAGAGAAAGAGAGAGAGGGAGAGAGTTAGTTTGCTGCCTACCCAAATGATAGAATCCCTAGAATTGATTCTTTTTTCCATAATTTCATGAAGACCAGGTCAGAGAAACAGCAGAACACCTTTATTTCTCAAGGTTTGCTGCAGTTGCTCTTTTTTTGATGCTTGAAGGCCCCACAGCTCTTCAATCTTTTCATCAGCCTCACATGTAGCACATGGCCCTTGTTTTTGGGTTAACAGCCCCATATTGGAAGTCCAGTTCATCTTTATAATAATTGGCCTGCATATTATAAGAGTCTGCTGATTACAATTATGGAACCATTCCAGCTACTCAACTCAAGGAAAGCAGCCATTATGCCTCTCTTTATGCACCTTGGAAACAGTCATTGGCATCAAAAGGTCTATAACTTGAGAGTTCTCTGAAACCAAGCTTGGATATGAACCCCATTAGTTAGACCCAATAAGAAGATCTGGTCCAAACTAGAATCAGATTCAAATTTGGTATGTGGTTTTCTTAGTGAAAATTTGATGAAATACCCACATCTTCTTACACCTAAGAACTTGAATTTTCTTTTTTTCGTGCATCAAATTTCGAGTCCGACTTTTGAATGTGGTAATAACTGCATCTCACAGTTCGAACCATTATTAACGACAAATTTGGTATAAGATTTTTTTTTTTTTTTCAAATTTGAAAGATGCCCAAATCTTATTTCACCAATTTGGTTTGCATCTTGTGCATCTGTGTTCAACTATGGCTTTGAGAGCCTGGATAGTGTAATAACGGCCTTCAATCTAAATCCATTTGAGTTAATATCATGACATTGGCAGTCTGCCCTTTAAGGAGGGCTGCACACGAGCTGGGTCGAGCTCAAGAGTTGGGCCAGCTCAAGCTTAACTTGAGCTCGAACTCAACTCGATGATATAATGTTGAATTTGAACTTGAAACTCGACTCATTTAACTCGTCTAACTCGTTCATTTTAAGCATGTTTCATTTTTTAACTCGATTAACCCGTGTAATTGCTGCTCATTTAATTATTTTCTTCTTATAATTCAACATTCATTGTGTAGTCTGTGTAGTCTAGCCGAGCCGAGTTTAAGCGAGTCCAGTTCTTACAACTCGAGCTCGACTCGTTTAATATTTCAAGCATACATTTGAACTTGAACTCGCTGGACTTGATGGGTTTAAGGGGCCTTTGGATGATGCAATAATTCAAAGCAAGAAAGGAACATGTTCAAGTAGCTTTACACCACACACAAACAGCCCAACCAACTGCTATTCTTGCACAGTTTGGATTTCCCAGTGGCAGTTGTAAAGACAAATACAAGGACAGTACTTTGCCTTTATGAATGAAGGCAGAGAGAGCAGAGGCGTTTTCCCTTTCTCCCTTTGCTGCCTTGTCTGATGCAGTGGGACAGAGACGATTCTTTTGTGCCATGATCCCCACGAGGGATTATTCCTTCTTGGGCCCCAAGAAGTAAAAGAAGAAACAGTTGGAGAATATAACAGCTAGACGCTCAAGTTCATGTTGATCTTATCAAGAAAAAGGTTCTTCATTTTATTATACTTCTTTCATTAAGAATGTATCTTATCTTCCAAGTACTGCACTTTGCTTGTGATTAATCGCGGGGTTTAGCAAGCGAGCCGCTAACTTTAGGATCTTTCTCTTTCTTTAAGAACAATTAAGATGGGGCGCAATTGGGGTGGGAGACCTGGCCATGCTGGTTTAAATTCTCTAATGACAGATAAATTCTGCAGGTTCCTATCACAAAAGAAGAGAAAAAGGCCACTGCAACATAAATTTGAAACACCAATGTAGCTCCTATGCAGTGAAACCATCCGCAAGGCCATCGGTGAAAGTCGCATTGCTGCCTGTCAGAGGTTTACTGTCGACACTAATGCTTCTTCTTCTCATCAGCGCTTCACAAATCCAGTGATGGTCGATTACTGTAGCGAGCACTGGAAATATTGTCACGGCGAATAGTGAGACCATTTTTATCCACAAGAATCGCAGAAACAAAAACCAATAGAAAGATTCAGAAGCCTGCGATTCTTGAACTTTGATCTTAAGTATGTTTAATCACTGTATTCATGTAAACAGCAGCAAGAACTTAGATTAAATATACAAGCAACAAGAATTCGAGTGGTCTCACGTCAAGGACAGCAACAAGGAACACCACCAACATACTCAGATCTCGCAATTAATTAAGAAAAAAACTTCAAATGGATCCAATGACCAACATCAATGTCCAGTACATTTCATTAATAGCAAGCCACAGCCATGGCATGTACCATAGATATATATAAATGCATTAATTACAGGAGACCATATTATGTCTTATCCTATTGTCCTGTACCAATTGCATTAATCACTGGACATGATCAGGCCTGCATGTCTCTGAATTATATTCAATCGGATGCATTTCATTTCAACGCTCTGCAACAGGGTGCACTGCAGATGCACTTGAGGTGAGAATGGGAGGGAAGAACCTGAGTACTAGAACCAGTACGCATGAAACCAGTGGGTTTAATGGCGGCTAGAAGAAGATGGGAACAAAGCCTGTAAGCTACTTGCTTAGCTCACTGGTCCATACTCCGTCACGAGATTCATAGGGTACCAACTAAGATTTGAATCCGATGTATGTATTATTTACCATATACAGTACTTTATTAAATGTGCACATATTCGGATTCGAATATAAATGAAGAAAAGACTACCCATATTCGAGTCTGAATTTAAATCTGAAATCTGAATCTGATCCGAGTCTGCCTTCCAAGTTTGCAGACAAAATTTAATATGTTTTTTTAACATAATTTAATATGGATATTGGTTAGATGATATTATCTAACTAAATCCGAATATGAGTCCGATTAGATATTTATTTTAGACCGAATCTGAATCTGAATGTTCCTTCTCAAATCTGAATTGGATCTGATTCCTTAGTTATATCCGACCATCTGAATCTGATGCATTGACATCCCTAGTACAAATTTGAAGATCGAAATATATATCCGTGCCGCATTAAAATATTGGCAATAATTTGAAAATATCGCGACTTGATCGTCATATATCGACTGTGAGGAAGGAATGTCTTGACAGATTGGCTTTGTTTGGATTGAATCTGTCCCATCCTCATTTCTAAGAGCATGTGATAGCAAATGGTAGAAGAGCAAGTAACAAAATATGCAGCAGAGTTTGAGCCCATACCCTGCTGATTGGTCTGATAGTGTCAGGGATAAACTGGAATCAAACATTCTTCACATCATCTAATCACAAAGTGGAAAACCTTATTATAATTCAAGAGATGAGACATAATTGACGTACTTGCACCAAAAAAGGGGCGGCTAATTCAATATCAAAATCAGATCCACAGAGCAATACAACCAACTCTAGGTCCATAATGCACAACTAAAACGTTTGCTTCATATGAATTTTTTTAGTAAAACCCGCGATTATTATCGATAATCGGCGTTTATATTTTAAGTTAAGAAACAATGTGGCAAAAAAAAAACACCAACTTGGGCCACTAGATTGTTGAATGCATCTGATCCAAACTGTCAAAACTTGTCCTCACTCCCTGGTTTGGTGCAACTTGGTGAGGATGAGATGACAGTCCAAATTTGGCTCATCTGGATCCAAACTCGAAGCGGCCGGACTCGTGAGTTCGGACCGGAGAATGCGTTAGGCTCGGGCGCAGAGCCGAAAGGACACAGAAGGATCAGCCACCTCATAATATAACTGGGCCTGCCACTGAGCCCAGGCTGAGCAAGACAGCGAGGTTCAGGCTGGCAGCTGGTAGTGAGCCATCATGCTCACCTGGGACCTAAATAGGATCCAAAGTCATGCCTTGTCCTTGTCAATTTTTGTAAGTGAGCTTCCAACTCTTTCTAACCTCATCCACTGGGCCTTGACTAGTAGCCATCTGACTAAAACCCAACAAGAGAAACCCTAATTTGGTGTGGGGGCCCATGCCATGATGGCGAATCAGGCCCCACCACCTGTGTTCGCTTCGTATCGGAGCCGTCCACATCATCATCATTGTCTCCACAAGCTACTCTTTGGTTTTTTTAGGGAAGTCTTCCTTCTGCACCAGAAACCGCTCCCGGATCAAAAGACTTATATATATATATAACATAATCATAAATAACGTTTTGGAGTTTTAAATGGTGAGATTTTTTTTTGTATAATATAGAGAACTTGAATAATACTGCAAATTAAAAAAAACTAAAAATAAAGGAAAATAAAAAATAAGTAGAATTGCAACAAATAAAAAATAGAAAAGCAACTTTTTGGCATTAAAAAATGAAAAAAGTGAAAAAACATGTTGAAAATGTGTTTTTTTAGTTTTTAACATTTTTTTCCAAAAAAATATTTTTTTAGTTTTATACAGAAATTTAATTTATCACGTTTTTCATGTTTTTTCAAAAAAAATGTGTTTTTTGTCACTGTGGTTCATAGTGACTCGATTTTGAATAAAGGGTAATAGACATCAATAGAACTTTCAATAATTGGCATCCATACGTTTCGAATCCGGTTCTCCGTATATCGTAACATGGTTTAGATTCAACTGTGAATTTAAAACTTCAGATTTAGGTGGGATTTAGATTGTAAACTCAAATTTCACATTTAAATATGGCGTTCATTTTTCTGATACATCTGATTCGAACAAGATCCATTGGTATATCTATATTATATACTCATTAGAAACTTAAGTTTCATGAAGGTCAAAACTTGTTTCGATGAGCATAGCACATCTGATCGAGCTGACGAGTGGTTGATTCAATTCTCGTGGGTGTTATTTCTATAAACTGCAAACAGTGGCAAACACGGCTTTTCAATTGAAGGGAGTAACTGCGAGTTCATTCAAATCCCGATACAACTCTCAACCTTGAGACAGAGAGCGGTAGCCCTCTCCAGCGGCACGGACTTCAACCCAACTTAAAAAAATAATAATTGAACATTTACATTTTAATTTTAAAAATTATATTTCAACTTCTGTTGAAATTTTATTATAATTTGGCCCCTCTCATAAAAAATTTCTGACTCAGTTCAATGCCCAGCATTCATCTAGCTTAACTCGAGCTCGTCCATAATAAATAAATTAGACATTTAAAAAAATGGGCTCCACATTTGAGTTTTTTTTTTTTTTTTTGTGGCCTAAAAGTCAAAGCCCATGAGCTCTTCCAAAGATGTCTCTTTTTAAGGGAACAAAGCCTTGAGTTAGATAATATGTGATATGGATGGCACATATTATTATTATATTACACATTAACTTCCTTATTCATTGGTTTATATTGTCATTTTCCTTAGGCTCCACACTGCCATGGTATTGGTGGTGATGACACATGAAGGCCTCGCTGGCTGCCTTCTTCTTTGGATTAAACGTTTAAAATTTAAATCTCCATTTATGAGTATTAAAAAAATAACAAAAAATAAGTGTGCATTGAATATTGGTGTTTGACCACGAAGCTGCACGATTAATATCGATTTTTTTTTTTACTGCCAATTATTGCATGAACGATAAAAACGAATATTTTTTATTAATCAAGAACCTGTATGGTCGTTTAAATTCTTTAAAATATAATATATAAATTTAAAGACAAAGTGATTTTGGTGATCGAATATAAAGTACGGCCGAAACTTATTTACCAAGTAAATAGTACAGAGAATCAGCATTGAAGGCATATAAAGAAGCCAATTATATCGCGTTATTAATGCATTGCTTTTTAAAATGAAAAAAAACTTAATGCGCGGTTGTTAGTAGTCTGGTGCTCATTGGCATGAGGACACATTAACTATAATATTTGCTGCATATTAATATTTCCGAATGTTTATTATAATCATCTTTTACCGTGGAAGCTTGGCTTATAAGTTGCTCTTAAGGACCCAATTATTGAGCTTCTTCAGTATCACACTTCTTTTTTCTTTTTGTTTATAACGTGAAAAACGGAAATAGATGAAGGAGGCATAATTAGCAAACTCATGGCTCGGACTCAGATCAGCAGATGATCGGGTCACCAGGACAGCGAGTTGACTTGTCGACTCGGTGAGTTGACTCGTCAACTTGGTCCAGTTTTAAAATAGCATGAATCAAGTGAATCAGGGCGAGTCGTGGCATAGTAGTCAAGGGTGAGCTAGGTCAACCTTGACTGGTACCCAAGTTTTCTAGTCTACTAAGCTGGCTCGGGCAATTCCCCAGCCAACTCGGTGAGTCAACCAACTTTGGAAGGAGGTTAAAAACACTCAACCCGATTTTTGGGTGCCCAAATGACAAAAATACATGAGATAATAGTCTTTTTAGGAAAATACAAAATATATATTTTATTTTGTAAAAGACAAAAATACCCCTGGATGGCTTGTGAGAGCTTGAGCATACGACTTGGGTCAATGTTTGACAGGGTGGTGCAGGCAAGGGGGAGAAGATTTCTATGTTATAACTTACAAAAATAATTATTTGACGCTTTCAAAATTTTTACAGAACATATTATCTTAGAAAATATAATTCATCCCGGTTTGAAAAAATTTCTAGTTCCACCAGTGTGTTTGACCTCAATACTCCTCACCCTCTACAAACTTATGATGTAAGACTTGGTGGCACTTTGGGTGGTGTTCTTAACATAAAATCATTGTTAGTAGCTGATGCGCAAAGGCGGAGCAAGGCTTGTGTAGGCATTTGCCCACATAGATGTATATAATGGCTATGTAAAAGTACTAAAATCTGTAGAAAAGGAAGATGTATACGACATTAAGTTCCGTATTTGTCCGTCACATTTAGGTGGGGGGACCCAACATAGTGCTGTACATGTGCAATAGTTGGCACATTCATTGGTTGATTCCCTCGACAACAACCCTCTATGCATCATGCAATATCCATGCAAATATGACCTCGAAATTTTTAAATTGGTCATTCGGCAACGAAAACAGTTTGTTAGTTTGTTGCTGGCCATGAATCTATATCATAAGATGGGGCAGATTCATAAAACATTATTGATTATATTATAACGTTCTATGAATATATTTTAATCTTTCGAGCAGATTCATGAAACAATAACAAACTATTATTATTATCATTTGCTTCTCTTAACTTTCCTGTCCATAAAAAAGGTCTACAGCAGAACAAATTTTATTTTTTTATCGAGAAACACTAATATGTACTAACATAGTTCTAGACCATACAATAATACTAGTGAGAACCAATAAGTAATCAATTAATTATCCAATCACAATAACAATGTTTCAAAACTAATTAAGGAACAAGTACTAATAAAACTTCATTTTTATAAAATGACCTCATGCCGTTAACGTGTTAAAATAACTGTATTTTTATTGTCTTAAACGTGTGATTTTAATATGAACCTGATATTAACGCGCGAAAATAACGTTAATATCATGTCTTAAAGGCGTGATAATAACAATGGCAACCATCTTAAAATAACAAGCGTCCTCGCTGACCTCATCCAATCAGTGGCTCACGTAAAATGTGGGAACCACCACCGTATCAAAAGCTCGCTTCCCATTGGCCAACCTCAGAACCTGGCGAGTCGCAATTGGTTCGAACGTAGGCCACGTAGGATTATCGTCACGTGACCATTAAAGAGGTTGGGAGACAAGACTCGCTGCGAGGTGGGATGACGAAAGGGTGTAGTTATTGACCTAAACACCCTTATGATCTCCAAAATTTGACGATTTTGGGGTTTGACTTATGGTTTGCACTTTTAAGTAAAAAATAAAATTATTTTTAATTAATTTGAAAATAAACAAAAATATATGAAGCACAAGCAGCAATATAAAGATGTGAAATCATGAAAACCACTTCATCGACGTTAAAATGATTCACAATTTAAGCTGATTTACTTCGCCTTAAAATATCGTGACAAGAAAGGAAGGCGTTTATAAAGTTGCAGTATTTATTAACTTATGACCTTACAAAAGATATTCTTCATATATTACTTAAAAAAGTAAATTATAGAAAGATATTTGGCATACTGATATAGTATATAAGTATATAAGCCGATAATTTGAAAAGCGTTATTATCGGATTCAAAATGAACAAAGAGAAAAAAAAATCACATTTAATTCAAATCTAAAACCTGATTTTTACATTCATATCATAATTCCATCTTTAAATTCATATCTAAACCCAAATTTTTGAAAGGAACAGAGCATTAAATAAGAAATATTTATTTAAAAGAAATCAGAATCCAATTGGATGTCATTTCTTAAATGTGAATTCCATTGATTTTTTAATTAAATATTAAATATTTTTTCACATCAAATTTATTTCAAACAGCTGGTAGCCGATATCTGCTCCAAATTGAACATATTGTCATCCCTATTTAATACAAAGGTGGATTCCATTTTAAATAAAGGTGATATTTCAAATAATGGCATGGTTTAGGGGGCTTTGAGATAACGAAGTAATCGCCAAAATAACGCCGATATGTGTTGTTAAATCTAATTGTGCGGGGTCAGTGTACCGGAACCGGTCCACCGAGATGCTGGAGCAGAACGAGTGACAGCTTTTTGACCCGGAAGAACCGGGATGCCTGCCTATCTCTGCTCCCCGTTTTGGCCTTTGACTTTGACTCGTCTTGGACTTCCTGTCGTCGGATACGGACCAGCCGACACGGGATGAGTCCGGCTCCATGTTTTGGACTTTGACTTTGGATCCCTGACGTACAAAAAATTCAGTTTTTTATAAACCCGACCCGAAAACCATATCAAGAAATCAAGAACCCTTTGCATGGGTCGGGTCGTCCACGAATCCGACCCGATGAAAACTCACATCATTTGCGTTCTAACTTAGTAACTCGAAAAAATCAACATAATTTTTTTTTCCTTCTTTTTCTACTGCATGTGCACCAGTTTAATTATAGAATTTTAGATTTTTTAAGAAATTGAAATTATTAAATAAACGAAATAATTAAGTAACTAAAATCTCGAATTCTGATTGTGTTCCAGGAGGATTTATGGTTTTGGGATTTTTATTCTTAAATCAAAATTCCAAACTATCAAACATCCCCTAAATGTCGTTCTTAAATTATTTAGAGATTAAATGTCTTTCATCAAAAATACTGTATGTTTGTTAGGACGAAATCATAGACTATTTTAGATGACACTACAAAATAAATGATTTTTAAAACCTCATTTTTTTTAATTCCAAAACTTAGTTTGAATAATCTAAGGCGGACCAAGTTTATTTTGTTTACTAAAGAATCAGCATTAAATTGAATTAATTGCACAAAAAAAACCCTAAATTTTCAATGCCGAATTCCAAAGGAATCTTTCACATCTTCCAAAATGAAGAACTAAAAGCATCTAATCCAATCCAAGTTTCTTACTGAATATTCATAAATAAACATGTTCACTTCCTCAATACATAATCAGAAACTTCAAGTTTTCTTTAAAGTTTTTTAAACCAAACAAAATAATCTACTTCGCTCTTAAACCAAGATTAGCGAGCGATAATCAAAGTCTCTCAACTCGGGTGCAGTTCTTTTACATAATTGAAAAACAAACTACAGTAAATAGTTTTTTTTATAAGTTTTTTTTTTTAAAAAAGAAAAAACTGCTACAGTAATGGACTTGATTTGTTTTGAATTATTTAAAAGATTTCTTTGTTAAAAAGAAGAGAAGAGAGAGGAAAAAGAACTGGATCAAAAGCTGGGGCAGCTGCCAAACTCCAACCCGTGACCCTCTCTCTCTCTCTCTTCTTCCCAGCTCTCCCCCTTTGATCTCGGGTGGGGGACAGTGGAACACACTCGACCGCCTGTCTCCGGTCGCCGGCCGTCCTTTCTACCGGTTTCCTCGGTCAGCCTTGCCCTACAAATACCTTCTCTCTCTCTTTCGCTCGCTACTATCGATATAGAGGAGGAGAGTCTCCATCACTCTCTCTCTCTCTCTCTAAAAACGAAGAGGACGAAGGACTGGGGAAGGGTTCTCCTTCTTTCTTCTTTTCTTCTTCTCTTGCTTGTGCAGTTATCTTTTTCTCCGTGGTCGGTTTGAGGGGTTGCGGCTCGTGGAACAGATCGGCGGTCTGTTGTTGTGTTTGGGAGATGGGAGTTAGATGCGTTGTAGTGTAGATTCTAGTCTCTGTTGAGCATGATGAGCTGTTGGGTTCGGGGAGTGGAGATTTGAGGGAGGAAGAGGGGAGCAGTTGTTGGGGAGGATGAGATTCGTGTTCTTCGGTTGAAGGGAGTCGAGTCCTTAGCAATGCCTTCCTTCGATTCTTCTTATTCTTCTTCCCCAAAGGTCTCTGACCGGCGCTGGTGGTGGATGACCAATCGGAAGGTCGTTTTTCCTCGCCACACTTTGTGTTCTCTGTTGTTTTATTTTCATTTGTTGTTGAAGCTTTTATGAAAGATCAAAATCGGTGTTGGTTTGTACCCTTTCTCTGCATTTGATTCTTGTTGGTGATGGTGCTCTTTTGATGGAAGATGGAACTAGCCGAAAATTACTGTGGGGATCAGAAATGCGGCCGTGCTTGTTTGTTCAGCCGCCTCCCCAGCAATGTCGAACTCCAAAATGGAGAGAAGGCTGCAGAACTTTGAAACGAAAGCGAAATTCATTAGGATTTTAGGGCCTTTGGATCGGGCAACACTCGATTAAGCTTTGTATTTTGAGAAGTCTGTGATGTGATTGATAGTTTAGTTAGTCGTCTGAAATGTTGATATCTGCTGTGTTCTGTGGTCGTTTGGAAGATTGAAGTTTGTTTGTGTTTGTGGTTGGGTGTTTCAGGTGGCGGAGAAGAACATGAAGGAGGCGAGGTTGATGTTGACGAGCCCAGATCAGGCGCAGAGACAGGCGGCGCTGGCCCTACTGGACGACGCCATTGCTGTCTGTCCCCGTTGGGACGCGCCGCTTCACCTCAAGGCCACTGCGCTCCTCAGTCTCCGTCGTTACCGAGACGTCGCCGAGCTCTTTCGAGACGACATTCCTTCCGCCGGAGCCCGCGACGACTCGGCTTCGTCTTCGTGCTCTTCGCTTTCCTCTGATTCTCTCTCGCGGGAGAGCCTCAACCTCCTACCTGCTCCACCGGAGAATTCCGCAGCCGAGGCCCTCACTCGGTGCTTCTCCGTCTCCGACATCAAGCACCGGTTTTTACCAGGAATGTCGCCCGGTAGGCGGAATGCCGGCCGTCGCCAGCATTGGCGGTACATCATCCTCGGCCAGGCGCTTTCCCATCTCGGGCTTCTGGAGGACGCCCTGCTCCTCCTCCAGGCCGGAAAGCGCCTTGCTTCCGCGGCCTCCCGTCGGGACAGCGGCCTCTTCTCCGACGACGTCTTCTCCGCCGGGTCCGGTGACGCCGAGGAGCTTGAAAGCGTCGGGCAACTGCTCGCGAACGTGAAGTTCCTGCTCCGCCGCCGTGCGGCTGCGCTGGCAGCTCTCGATGCCGGGATACCGGGGGAGGCCGTCCGGCATTTCTCGAAGATTATCGACGGGTCTCGCCGGGCTGTCCCGCAGGCGTTCCTAGCCGAGTGCTACATGCATCGGGCAGCCGCCTATCAGGCCGCTGGCCGGATTTCGGAATCGATCGCCGATTGCAATCGGACGCTTGCGCTTGATCCTACGTGCGTGGGCGCGCTCTCCACCCGAGCGTCGCTCCTCCAGAGCGTCGGCTGCTTCACAGAGTGCCTGCAGGACCTCGAGCACCTCAAGCTCCTTTACGACTCCATCCTCCGTGACCGGCGGCTCCCCGGCCGTCCGTGGCGATTAGGCGGCCGAGCCCACTTCGCTTCAGGAGACGTTTTCTCGAACTCGAAGTCGATCGCCGGAAAAATCGCCGAGATGAACCTGATCGTGGTCGCTGGCTCCTTGCCGCCCGTCGACTACTATGCCCTACTAGGGCTAAGGCGCGGCTGCCCCCGGTCGGAGCTCGAGTGCACCCACAGGCTGCTCTGTCTCCGTCACCGGCCGGACCGGGCTACCGGGTTCATCGAGCGCTGCGAGTTCGCCGATGAGCGCAACGCCGATGGTGTGAGGGACCAGGCGAGGATGTCTGCCATGCTGCTCTACAGGCTGCTTCAGAAGGCCTACGCCCACGTCATGGCAACCATCATGGAGGAGGAAGCTGCCGAGAGGCAGCAGCAGAAGGCTGCAGCCGCCGCCTCTGGAGACGCGACGGTCAGAACTTCAGATAGAGGGTCGAATGGTAGCAATCAGGAAGTGATGAATTGTTCGTCGAGGGCCAATGTGAAGGAAGAACTGGTGGAGAAGGCGGCAGTGCCAACAGTGGCAATTTTTCCGGGAGGGTTTTGCCGCGAAATCGCCGGCGTGGGCAGCTTGCTCTCGCCGGGTTTCGCGCATCCGGCGCACCATCTTCATGAAGCTTTGAGCTGTTGATTGTTCAAAGTTTTGCTTGCTCGCCGGTTTTTCTTCTGGCCTTCCTTTTTTGTATAAAATTGGTGTAGCCATCGGATGGAAAAGTTTTGCCTTTCTTGTTTCTTTTTACCTCGTTGTTTCTTAGTTTTCTTCTGTTTGTTTAGTTGGTAATACAATGTAGAGAAAAAGGTTCCTGATCTACTGCTCTCTCTGTCTCTCTCTCTCTCTCTCTCACTCTCTCCCCCTCCCTCCTTCTCTGTGGCAATGCTTGTTTATCTTCTGTTTGCTAAGCTGGTAATCAAACGCTTCGAGAACTTTTTCCTGAGAATCTCTTGTCCTGTTTCTTACAGTGAGTTGGCAATCCAATGGAGGGAACTTTTCCTGCGAGTCTCTATAGTTGGTAACCAAATGCAGAGAAAATTCCTTTAGTGAATTGATCTCTCTCTGACTCTCTGCACACTTTTCTGCAGTCGTTTGCTTGGATGAGTTTTAATGGTGATGAAGAGGGGGAAGACTGGATGTTGGTGAATGCATTTAAGAAGGGGGAATCGTATCCTATTTTTTGAGGTTCTGCTATTAGCTATCGGGATCACCGTTGAACCTTTGAGAGGAACGGGGTGAAAGGGATGACTGATGCAGATGTTTCACTCCTTTCAGAGATCACTTGCTGCTTTTTGGTGAGAGAATTTAGTGTTGGGGGATGCTTTAATTGCTCCAACTTCTTTTCTTCTGTGCTTTGAGGGGACCCTTCCAGTGATCGTGCAGGGACTCATTTAATGGCGGTATTGGTCCTGGAACTAGGTGCCTAGCTAGGTGCACTCCCTTTTAGCTTGTGGGCTTTCTTGGCCATGGCCTGCTTCTTTCTGTCTGGGCTTCAAATGCTTTCTCTTTTTGCCCCCCTGTGTGGCTGTCATAACTTTTGCTTAATAAAGCAAGGTTCCTCTGTAAGTTGCTGTTGCAAAAGCACAGAGTACAGCTCTGCATTTATGCCTTTCTCTCTTTCACTTTTGGAGATAAGGCCAACTTCCTGTCTTCTTGTAGGAACAAGCGAGGTCATCCGCATGCTTTTGAGTTTATGGTATCTATCAATTGGATAAACTTAAAAAAAAAATCTGTTTTTGTTCTTGTTACAGAAACTATTCTTGGCAGCTAAAAAATCTTGGTGCCATGAAGTAAAAATCCTTTTGCAGAATTAGATTATTTGATTTCAAAGATCTTGTCACTGTCAAATAAATTTCAATTCTTGAATTAGTTTAAGCTTGGAAGTTGTCTTGCTTATGATGAGCACTACAACAATTAAAAAATGGAACAAAAACTGCGACTGTGAAGCTGGTTTAAAAGTATTCACCCATGCAAGGAAACTGCTGACATTAAAGCCATATAAAACTACTTTCCAAGAACTTCATTTGGGCTTTTTCTGGATAACATCCAGCATCGATCTGCATATGATTACTTCCACGAACTTGGTACACCTCCTTTTCTCTTTTTCTGCCTTTCACAGCAGGAACAAGGACCTCACCTTCAGTAAAAATGCCATATCATAAGGACCAACTCTCCATGTTTACCACTTTACTGTCTTGTATATTACAGTATTGAAGAACACCATAAAATTACTCTTGAACAACTTCGTGTGGCTGTCTCTAAATCACTTCCAGGATCATTCACAGCAGTAACAAGGAGTCAAGGACCCGTGCTTATGTAAAAGAACCATATTGCAAGGACAGGAACTCCAATTTTGCTACTTTTTCTGTCTTATACACTACATTTAATGGAGAAGATCCATAAAAGAATGAGCCATTCTATTCCCAATGTCCTTTTGGTTAGTGTCCATGTGCATAAGTGAAAAGCTTCAACTCCAGCTCGTGTACTTATCACCTACGGCGAGCGCTTATAAACGGAGGAGAAATGAGCCAAGTATGGGCCCAAGCACCAAAAGGACGGCCCATCGAGTCGATGCAGCGACTTTGGCGACATCTCACAGGCGATCATAATTATTATTTTCACAACTCCTCACACTTTTTTTGCTTCTTTTGAATCCTTCGGTTCACCACCAACTTCAGAGAAATAAATAAACAAACAAAGAAAAACGGCAGGAGGAGGAAAAAAAAATGATTGTGGTAGCAGGTGCTTTAAATTCCCGTTACAAAAGCTGGTTGCTCTGCTCGTGACTCAGCTAAATGAGTTGGGGCTTAGTTTAATCTCTTCACAGCGTCAGGGTTGTCACCTTTGAGGCTCAAAAGCGAGCCCAGCCAGCTTGGACCAGACCGTGGCGTAACCCACATGGGCACAGTGGATTAGAATTCCAGACTCACGCCATCATCATGGCCCTGAAACTCGCCTCCCCAAAAAATCTGATCACAAAAAGAGGCAGCAGAGGGAGGAAGAAGAAGAGGTGGATGCATGTGTACTGTGGTGAATTTATGAGGGAAACTGTGTATGTCTTTTAGGGAGTCGAGTGCTCTGTATGTGCGTGCGTGCATCAGTGGACATGTGTGTGTGAGATAGAGAGCAAGTGAGCCAAAAAGATACTACGTAGATTCATCCTCATCGCTTCTCTTCTGTGGCTCTCTGCTCTTTTCTGTGCCCTCTGCTGCAGGCATCTGCTGTTTGTGGACTTCTGAGCTCATATGCTTCCAATTTTTTAAAAATAACTAGTTGCAATGTGAGCTTGCTTGGGCCTTGGCCTTTCGAAAACTTTACAAAAGGGTGCTTATTGTTTAGTGAAATTACAAAAGAGCGCAAATTATTCAAAAAAAAAAATTAGCTAACCACATATATTTTAATTTAAACATGAGAGAATGCCATCAGTCTTCCTTGATAGTTGACTTGCAGATTTATATCCAATTGAAAAGGACCCGATTAGAGATATGAATGGGTCATCTTCATCACTTTTAGTAATACTGATTCAATGGATCAGTATGTAGGGATGTCAAATGGATCAGATTAGAATTGAGTCTACCATTTATCATATCATATCGGATTTATAGATATTTACATATTTGGATTTGAATTTGAATTCGAAAAGTCTATACCATATCCAAGTATGAATTCTTCAATTGACGACTGAATCTAAACCTTCTCAGACATCATTATAAACATCATTTTCCAGCTAATGGGTGGTCAAGATTTTTAATTTTTTTAACAAATTTTGGAGCTTAGATTATCAAGTTAAGTACCCATTAGATGTATTCTAATACCTTCCAAGTCAATCTGGATTATCATAGTGTGCATGAACATGGTAATATGAATATTGATAGTCAACAATGGATATGGAAGAGAGCATCTTCCCAGCTCATGAAAAAAAAAACAGTAAGTAAGAGGATCTAAAAAATGAGGATGATTGTGATCATGTCCAATATTGACAGTATGAAAGGACAATGATGATGATCTTGAGGGAGAAGAACAAGTTATTGCTATTTATGACAATAATTGGTAAGTCTAAATAAAATAATATGAATCCAGTTTGTCATCTACTATAACCTTGGCAAGAACATACCATTTTTTAAACTCAAACTAGAAACTGCTCTTGGATTCTTATCTAGGGTGTTTTTTTTTTCTTTTCTTTTTGGGACATGAGTTGATATCTTCAATAACGCATCGGTATCTGCGTTTCTTAAAGGACATTAAAATCTGCGTTAAATTTGAGACCCGATGCCGCAGATTTATGTGCAAATTTCAGCAAATTTTTGTTTTTCAAAAGCACCCACAACTTTTTTTAAGATTTTGTTGAAAACCCAACTCCCCAATTTGAGTAAGGAGTTAATGCTGGGAGTCTTGCACAGGATAAAAGGCGTTGCTTTGTCTGAATAATTTATTTTCCTTCCTCCATACTTCTCCTCATCCCCCATTTATTAGGGCATTTATTTCCTTTTTAACTCACGCCACCAATCTTTTCTTGTGGAGAAAGATAAGGAATTTCCACGTTTTCTCAAGCTGTGAGGTGTTGGCTTTCAACTCTTTGTCACTGTCAACTCTCCTCATCTTCTTCTCTTCATCCTTTGCTTCCGATCCACTCGGCAACATAATCCAATTTTTTAATTGAAATCGGCGGGAATCGGCCGATATATTAATATTAAAAATATCGCCGGTAAAGCCCAAAGAACCGACACATATAGCTGATACTCAGCGTCATTTTATAAGGTTTCAGATACGAGTGGGGAATAAATATTTATAACATTGTCATAAATCTCTTCATTTGATCTCCTTAAATATTCATTTGGTCTAAGATTAGTGACTATCTACTTTGACTGCCTGTAGGGGTGAACAACGCGACTCGTTAAAGTTCGGCTCTTGAACGAGTTCGAGTCGAGTCATTTGCTTAACAAGTCGAGCTCGAGTTCATGAGTTGACTCGTTTAAATAATCAACTTGGGTTCGAGGTCAACATCTAACTGTTGAGTCGAGCTCAAGCCTTAATTGAGTTTGTCGAGCCTTAATCAAATCGAGCTGGAGCTCGAGCCTTAATCAAGTTGATATATTCAAACGAGTTTGTTGAGCCTTAATCGAATCGAGCTCAGCACGTAACGATAAATATCAATTTTATTCAAACAAGTTTGTCAAGCCCTAATCGAGTTCAGCTCTAACTCAACACGTAACGATGAATATCAATTCTATTCAAACGAGTTTGTCGTGCCTTAATCGAGTCGAGCTCAAGCTCAACATGTAACTACAGAGTCGAGCTCAAGCTGACTGAATTCGGGCTCGACTCGGTTCGTGTTCACCCCTAACTGCCCTGTGACCATGATGAGTAAATTGTATATCTTCTTTTCTCAAAAAGAAAGCAAGAAAGGTGCCATGATCACGCCGGCGCCCTCCAAGATGCTAGAAAGAGAGAAAAAGTGTCAGGACCGGCTAGTTCAAGACTCGAACCGATGACCTCTCATTTTGATCCAATCAAACCAGTCCCATTCACAAACGCCTAACTCCTAAACAACATTTCAAGATATATGAACTTGAAGCTCCCCATTACCTGGATTATCCAGTTTTTTTTTCTGCCTTAGTGTTTTAGTTAGAGAGCAGTTGTGGGTACCTTGGGCACTGCATGTATGTCTAAAAAGTTGGGAGCATATGCAATGAGTTATTGTGTTGGCAGAGGGCATGTGAGGGAATCATGTGCTGCATTGCGAAGGAAAGGCTGCAGATTTAATAACAGAAGTTTCATTAATTTAATCCTTCATTTTCAAAAAATATATAAAATAAACTAATTAGAGATTCATGGATAACATGGGCTGCTGCTTCATTTGCAAAAGAAAAAAAAAAAGCAAAGAAGAAAAAAAATTGATTTATTTATCAATTTATTCACAGAGGAAAGAATAAGCTGTCACGTGCATGCACGAACTACCATTAAGTTCCCTTTTTTTTCTCTTTTATGACAGTGAAGAAAATGAATTTTAGCAGAATCTTAGTGGTGTGGTGGTCCTGATGGAGGGAGCTCTGCCTGCTCTCAACTTCCCAATATTTTATTTTTTATTTCACTTACTGCTTCGGCTCAGGGAAACATGTGAGACGCTCATGGCTTGGCTTGTGTTTGGCTTAAAAAAGAAGTTCAAATTCATGAATTCAGACCGCCGCATTCGATTATTCTTTCAACATGATCATAGATTTAACGTGATTAAGCTTGTTTAGGTTCTAATAACTAGAGTTTAAAACCTCATTGAAACCCAAGAACCTTCATCCAAGGAAGCACACTGGACCTCTTCCCTAGAGTAATAAGATGTATGTTTTAAGTATAATCCGGATTAGGTAATGTAATTAAAGCAAATTGTTAAAGTATTGGGCTTCGGATCCAGCAGTAAGTTTGAAATATGCATGTATTACTTCCTAGTCTTAGATGTAGCTTAAGCTCACCTCAGTATTGATTCAAGCATTGATACATGTACTCCGGCATGTAGTAGGAGTATCATGCCGCTCGACTAAGAGTTGAAGCTCGTTCCTTCTGTAGGCTCCTCAGGGTTCAGGGCGGCAACGATGTCTGGTGTGGATGCCCAATACACATGAGCTAGTATACTAATTTCATCTGCTGAAACAAAGGGGATGACACCCATGCAACTTGTACCAATTACCAGCCACCGGCCCAAGCCGGTACGACAACCGCTAAAGGGGCTTCAACACTACATATTTGGTTTGTAGATTTTCAAATTGATTCAGTGAGCCCATTTTCATAGCCTCCTAAGCTTCGCCTGGCTTGGCTCACCAAAGATCAAGCCGAGCTCGATCGCGTCTAGCTCGGCTCATTCGGCTTGGTTGCCATGCTTTTCCACTTAAAATATCATGCCTCATGATGTCATCATGTGAAGTGGAAACAGCTTGCAAACTTGAGCTATGTTCTGATCATGAACCTTTTATAGAAATTTGAAATGAATGCATGAGAAATGGAATGTCAGTTGAGACATTAAAAAAAGGGGATGATCCAGCTAGATCATATGGACTATTATACTTATAGAAAGAATCCAAGAAAGGGTGATGTTCTTGTCAAGTTACTCGCATAGTTTGGATTTCTGCTCA
>JAANDH010001004.1:0-100583 GCA_011799765.1 Nymphaea thermarum
AGAGTTGAAATTGCATAGATAATGCACAACAAAAAAAGTAAGGTTCTTGTGGTGACAAGAAGGTCTCGATATATTTTTATTATGACATTCAGGAACACTGAAAGAGATATGAAAAACAGGCAGGTTGATTATCCACCTTCTATTCCACTTAATCCTGATGATTATCCAGATTTGAATGTAGAAAACATATCATTTTTATCAAAAAGGTCTCAAGATATATCATTATTATTCCACGCACCACTTGAAAGCTTTATACTGCAGTGTTAAAGAAAAAATCAAGTTACATGGTGATGATTTTATAAAAACCAAAGTGGCGAGTCTTCCTTTCTTATCAAGAAAAGTCTAGAGTTAAAATTGCATGGATAATGCACAACAAAAAAAGTAAGGTTCTTGTGGTGATAAAAAAGTCTCGAGATATTTTTATTATGACTTCCAGAAACACTGAAAGAGATATGAAAAACAGGCAGGTTGATTATCCACCTTCTATTCCACTTAATCCTGATGATTATCCAGATTTGAATATAGAAAACATATAATTTTTAATGAAGTTAAAATTGCATTGAAGATGGACGACAAAAAAAGTAAGAACTTTGTGATGACAAAAAGGTCTCAAAATATATCTTTACTATTCCACTCACCACTTAGAAGCTTTATGCTGCAGCTTTAAAGAAAAAATCAAGTTACATGGTGATGGTTTTATAGAAACCAAAATGGCGAGTCTTGCCTTCTTATAAAGAAAACTCTAGAGTTGAAATTGCATGGATAATGCACAACAAAAAAAGTAAGGTTCTTGTGGTGACAAGAAGGTCTGGAGATATTTTTATTATGACTCTTAGGAACACTGAAAAGGATATGAAAAACAGACGGGTTGATTATCCACCTCCTATTCCACTTAATTCTGATGATTATCTAGATTTGAATGTAGAAAACATATAATTTTTATTTACGAAAACGTTGACTAAATCGGATGTCGTTTCTCATTTTGCTTTTATGCAAGCAGCGTATGAAATATTGGTTGTGCATTTGACTCCCCAACAACAATAACAAGTTCAAGGTAACGAAGTTAAAATTGCATTGAGGATGGACGACAAAAAAAGTAAGAACTTTGTGATGACAAAAAGGTCTCAAAATGTATCTTTACTATTCCACGCACCACTTAGAAGCTTTATGCTGCAGCGTTAAAGAAAAAATCAAGTTACATGGTGATGGTTTTATAGAAACCAAAGTGGCGAGTCTTGCCTTCTTATCAAGAAAACTCTAAAGTTGAAATTGAATGGATAATGCACAACAAAAAAAGTAAGGTTCTTGTGGTGACAACAAGGTCTCGAGATATTTTTATTATGACTCTCAGGAACACTGAAAGTGATATGAAAAACAGACAGGTTGATTATCCACCTCCTATTCCACTTAATTCTGATGATTATCTAGATTTAAATGTAGAAAACATATAATTTTTATTTACGAAGACGTTGACTAAATCGGATGTCGTTTTTCATTTTGCTTTTGTGCAAGCAGCGTATGAAATATTGGTTGTGCATTTGACTCCCCAACAACAAGAACAAGTTCAATGTAACGAAGTTAAAGTTGCATTGAAGATGGACGACAAAAAAAGTAAGAACATTGTGATGACAAAGAGATCTCAAAATATATCTTTACTATTCCACGCACCACTTAGAAGTTTTATGCTGCAGCGTTAAAGAAAAAATCAAGTTACATGGTGATGGTTTTATAGAAACCAAAGTGGCGAGTCTTGCCTTCTTATCAAGAAAACTCTAAAGTTGAAATTGCATGGATAATGCACAACAAAAAAAGTAAGGTTCTTGTGGTGACAAGAAGGTCTCGAGATATTTTTATTATGACTTTCAGGAACACTGAAAGAGATATGAAAAACAGGCAGGTTGATTATCCACCTCTTAATCCACTTAATACTAATGATTATCCATATTTGAATGTAGAAAACATATAATTTTTATTTACGAAGACGTTGACTAAATCGGATGTCGTTTCTCATTTTGCTTTTGTGCAAGTAGCGTATGAAAGATTGGTTGTGCATTTGACTCCCCAAGGTAACGAAGTTAAAATTGTATTGAAGATGGACGACAAAAAAAGTAAGAATTTTGTGATGACAAAAAGGTCTCAAAATATATCTTTACTATTCCACGCACCACTTAAAAGCTTTATGTTGCAGCGTTAAAGAAAAAATCAAGTTACATGATTATGGTTTTATAGAAACCAAAGTAGCGAGTCTTGCCTTCCTATTAAGAAAAGTTTACAGTTGAAATTGCATGGATAATGCACAACAAAACGCGTAAAGTTCTTGTGGTGACAAAAAGGTCTCGAGATATTTTTATTATGACTTTAAGGAACACTGAAAGGGATATGAAAAACAGGCAGGTTGATTATCCACAATTTATTCCACTTAATCCTGATGATTATCCAGATTTGAATGTAGAAAACATATAAGTTTTATTTTACGAAGACATTGACTAAATCGGATGTCGTTTCTCATTTTGCTTTTGTGCAAGCAGCGTATGAAAGATTGGTTGTGCATTTGACTCCCCAAGGTAACGAAGTTAAAATTACATTGAGTATGGACGACAAAAAAAGTAAGAACTTTGTGATAACAAAAAATGTCTCAAAATATATCTTTACTATCCCACGCTCCACTTCGAAGCTTTATGTTATAGCGTTAAAGAAAAAATCAAGTTAGATGGTGATGGTTTTATAGAAACCAAAGTGGCGAGTCTTGCCTTCTTATCAAGAAAACTTTAGAGTTGAAATTGCATGGATAATGCACAACATAAAAAGTAAGGTTTTTTTGGAGACAAAAAGGTGTCGAGATATTTTTATTATGACTTTCATGAACACTGAAAGAGATATGAAAAACAGGCAGGTTGATTATCCACCTCTTATTCCACTTAATCCTGATGATTATCCTGATTTGAATGTAGAAAACATATGATTTTTATTTTCGAAGACGTTGACTAAATCGGATGTCGTTTCTCATTTTGCTTTTGTGCAAGCAGCGTATGAAAGATTGGTTGTGCATTTGACTCCCCAAGGTAACGAAGTTAAAATTTCATTGAGGATGGACGACAAAAAAAGTAAGAACTTTGTGATGACAAAAAGGTTTTCAAATATATCTTTACTATTTCACGCACCACTTGAAAGCTTTATGCTGCAGCGTTAAAGAAAAAATCAAGTTACATGGTGATGGTTTTATAAAAAACAAAGTGGTGAATCGTGCTTTCTTATTAAGAAAACTCTAGAGTTGAAATTGCATGGATAATGCACAACAAAACAAGTAAGGTTCTTGTGGTAACAGGTCTCGAGATATTTTTATTATAACTCTCAAGAACACTGAAAGGGATATGAAAAACAGGCAGGTTGATTATCCACCTCCTATTCCACTTAATCCTGATGATTATCCAGATTTGAATGTTGAAAACATATAATTTTTATTTACGAAGACGTTGACTAAATCGGATGTCGTTTCTTATTTTGCTTTTGTGCAAGCAGCGTATGAAATATTGGTTGTGCATTTGACTACCTAACAACAAGAACAAGTTCAAGGTAACGAAGTTAAAATTGCATTGACGATGGACCACAAAAAAAGTAAGAACTTTGTGATGACAAAAAGGTCTTAAGATATATTTTTACTATTCCACGCACCACTTGGAAGCTTTATGCTGCAGCGTTAAAGAAAAAATCAAGTTACATGGTGATGGTTTTATAGAAACTAAAGTGGCGAGTCTTGCCTTCTTATCAAGAAAAGTCTAAAGTTGAAATTGCATAGATAATGTATAACAAAAAAAGTTAAGGTTCTTGTGGTGACAAGAAGGTCTCGAGATATTTTTATTATAACTTTCAGGAACACTGAAAGGGTTATGAAAAACAGGTTGGTTGATTATCCAGCTCCTATTCCACTTAATGCTGATGATATTTCAACTCTAGAGTTTTCTTGATAAGAAAGCAAGACTCGCCACTTTGGTTTCTATAAAACCATCACCATGTATCTTGATTTTTTCTTTAACGCTGCAGCATAAAGCTTTCAAGTGGTGCGTGGAATAGTAAAGATATATTTTGAGACCTTTTTGTCATCACAAAGTTCTTACTTTTTTTGTCGTCCATCCACAAGTTGAAATTGCATTTACGATGGACGACAAAAAAAGTAAGGTTCTTATGGTAATATAAAGGTATTGAAATACTTTTACTATTTCACACACCACACACCACCTGAAAGTTTTATGTTGTAGCATTAAAGGAAAATCAAATTACACGGTGGTGGTTTTATAGAAACCAAATTGGTGAGTCTTGTCTTCTTGTCAAAAATTTAAAGAGTTGAAATTGCATTAAGGATTAATGACGAAAAAAGTAAAACCCTTTTGATGACAAAAAGGTTTCGAGATACGTTTACTATTTCACGCACCTCTTGGAAACTTTATGCTAAACGTTAAAGAAAAATCAAGTTAATTGTAGTGGTTTTATAGAATTCAAAAAGACAAAAAAAGTAAAGTTATTGTGGTGACAAAAAGGTCTCAAGATACTTTTACTATTTCACGCATCACTTGAAAGCTTTATGTTGCAGCGTTAAAGAAAAATCATGCTACATGGTGGTGGTTTTATAAAAACCAAAGTGGCGAGCCCTGCCTTCTTATTAAGAAAGGTCCATAGTTGAAATTGCATTAACGATGTACGACAAAAAAAGTAAGATTCTTGTGGTGACAAAAGTTTCGAAATACTTTTACTATTTCACACATCACCTGGAAGTTTGTTGGAGCAGCGTTAAAGGAAAATCAAGTTACATGTGGTGGTTTTATAAAAACCAAAGTGACGAGTCTTGTCTTCTTATCAAGGAATGACCAGAGTTGAAATCATATTGAGAATGGACTACAAAAAAAAGTAAGGTTCTTGTGGTGACAAAAAGGCATAGAGATACTTTTGGACGACAAAAAAAGTAAGGTTCTCTTGTAGTGACAAAATGGTCTTGAGATACATTTACTATTCCATGCACCACCTAAAAGTTTTATGTTGTAGCATTAAAGGAAGATCAAGTTACATGGTGGTGGAATTATAGGAACCAAAGTGGCGACCATTGCCTTCTTATCAAGAAAAGTCTATTGTTGAAATTGCATTAATGATGGACGACAAAAAAAGTAAGGTTCTTGTGGTGACAAGAATGTTTTGAAATATATACTTTTACTATTTCACAGACCACTTGAAAGCTTTATACTTCAGTGTTGAGAGAAAATCAAGTTACATGCTGGTGGTTTTATAGAAACCAAACTGGCGAGCCTTGCCTTGAAACTGCATTGAGGATAAACGACCAAAAAATTAATGTTTTTGTGGTGACAAAAGGGTTTCGTAATACTTTTACTATTTTACGTTGCACCTGGAAGATTTATGCTGCGGTGTTAAAAGGAAAATCAAGTTACATGGTGGTAGTTTTACATAAAACCAAAGTGGCAGGCCTTGCCTCAAGAAAGGTCCAGAGTTGAAATTGCATTAAGAATAGACGACAAAAAACATAAAGTTCTTGTGGTGACAAAAAGGTCTATAGATACTTTTATTATTTGACGCTCCACTCGAAAGCTTTATGCTACGGCGTTAAAGGAAAATCAAGTTACGTGGTGGTGGTTTGATAGAAACCAAAGCGGTAAGTCTTGCCTTCTTATCAAGAAAAGTTTTAGAGTTGAAATTGCATTGAGGATGAACAACAAAAAAAGTAAAGTATCTGTGGTGACAAAAAGGTTTTGAGATACTTTTACTATTTCACGCACCACCTAGAAGCTTTATGTTATAGTGTTAAAGGAAAATCAAGTTACATGGTGGTGGTTCTATAGAAACCAAAGTGACGAGTCTTACTTTCTTATCAATAAAGGTAGAGTTGAAATTGCATTGAGGATGGACGACAAAAAAAGTAAGGTTCTTGTGGTGACAAGAAAGTCTCGATATATAATTTTACTATTTCACGCACTACCTGGATGTTTTATTAAAGGAAAATCAAGTTACATGGTGGTGGTTTTATAGAAACCAAAGCGGCGAATTTTGCTTTCTTATAAAAAAAGGTCGAGAATTCAAATTGCATTGAGGAATGACGACAAAAAAAGTAAGGTTCTTGTGGTGATAAAAAAGTCTCGAGATACTTTTACTATTTTACGCACCACTTGGAAGCTTTATGCTGCAGCGTTTAAGGAAAATCAAGTTACATGGCGGTGGTTTTATAAAAACTAAATTGGCAAGTCTTGCCTTCTTGTCAAGAAAAGTCCAGCACAAGAAGATGAAGCATCAACTTCAACTACACCTAGCTAAGTTTTTTCTTTTTTATTGTTTTGGGGTTTATTTTTCTTTTTTTCTGTTTCTCACCGATGTAGTAACTGGTACACCTAAATAGGTTTTTTCCTTTTTGTTGTTTTTGTGTTTTTTTTGTTGTCTCTCTCCAATGTAATAATTTCCCTTTGAATTTTTTTTTTCAACTCTCGGCTCTTGTCTAGACTGTTTAACGAATTATTCTTCACTCGGCTCGTTAAAGCTTCCTGACACGGCACAAAAATCCAAATAATTTGGATGATGGGTAACAAGAGAAGGCAGTGCACATTCACCTTGAGGCCTTCAACCGGTTGCCGCTTCCCCACACGTTGAGAAATAGAGACTAGAGAGGATTAGGATCATCCACCATTTGGGATACTGCAGATGAATTTAGAGATCAAATATCCATTTGGATTTATTTAGTTGAGATTTTCATGGCTGATGATTGGATATCTTACAAATCACTAACCTATTTTATAGCCATGAATTCCTGCTTAAAGACAGCCAAACCCCACAGCGCTTTGATACACTATACTGTCTAGTCTACTATATGAAACGTACCTATAAGTTTCTTTTTTTTTTCAATATCATGGCCAAACTAAAAGTTAATGTGCTCAAATATATATATATATATATATATATATATATATATATATATATATATATATATATATATATATATTGTTAAATATTAGAGAGAGGAATAATATGGTGATATATATCTCAAATCAACTCAGTAAATTCTCAACAACCGGCTGATATTTTAATAAAAGCCATTTGCATGTCGTACAAGCCATTAATGTGGTTCCAGTTTGTCCATTCACTAACGTGTTTGATATGATTGGCCGTAGAAAAAGACGCTGAGGCTTGTTCATAGTTTGAACAATATTCTTACCCTTTTCAAAGTTTCAAACCATGATCAAATAATGCCCCAAGGTTTGACGTTTGCGTATTATATAGTGATAAAACATTGAATAATAAAAGTGATTTGGCAGAAGATTGGGCAATTGAATCTTCATTCTCCTTCATTAATAGGGCCTGAGTATCACCCTGTTCTGTGATCGCACTTCTGCAGTAGTGCAAGAGCCTATCTGTGAGTCTCAACTGGTTTAATTAGGCTAGTATAAAAGATGCAGCCGTTGCTTTTGTTACAGTATGCCAAAGAGTATGTCTTTTATGTTACCATATACAGAGAAAGCATATGTTTACATTCTCTTGATAACAGACAGCAAGAGAAAGGGAGAAAGAGAGAGACCCGACGAGGTCGAGACCCTTTTTTTCCCTTGAACACGCCCTTCCTCATCTCTGGGTGCGTACATACCCACCAGCCCAGAAACTAATTAATTCTTGCATGGATTAATAAGACTAGACTACCAGAAAATGAAATAACAGGATGTTATCCACATGATTTAAAAGTGGATCTATAAGTTTGAATGGATCCGATGTATTTTAGTTTTCATAATCGTAAGTAAAGTGAAGAAAGTACATAATACAACAAAAATGCAGTTCTATGTTAGCCGTAATCCTCAAATGAGCGAATAGTTGTAAGCCCAAACATTTCTTAGTGCAATCCCCTCAATTCTGCCAGAAAAAAAAGGGGAAAAGAACTTCAACGACAAAAATAAAAAGGAAATTTGATGTGCCAATACCATGAGAACAATATCAATGAATCAACAACCACAAAGTCTTCAAAATGTAGATATAATAAAACCCACAAACTGCAAAAAAGAGAAATTACCGAACAGTTCACGGAACATCTCAAGACTCCACATAGATCCATGACAAAAGCAAGCGAAAGTCGTGATCAGCAAAAAACCAAAGTACCAAGACGAAGAAAATACATCTGAAAGCAGAAATCAACTTTGTTAATCCCCCTCAAGCTATTCTCATGAAAAATAGACTCCAAATGCTATTAATACTTGTTTATAATGGAAGTAGTCCCAATTCTCCCGCCAGCCCAAATAAGAACTTCAAAAAGAAAACATGGAATCGAAAGAAAATTCGAAGAAAGCAATATACGAATCACCTGAGGGCACGGACAGCCAGGGGCGGAGGGGGGCGGCCTAGGCCGTGGCTCGCCCCAAACTAGTTGAAAAATAAAATTTTATATTAAAAAAATAAAAATTTTTTATTTGTACAATGTATTTTTTTTATTTATGTTCAGCCCTACTCAAATTTGAGGTTGGACTATTTGGCCCGTCCCTAAACAAAATCTTGGCTCCGCCCCTACGGACGGACAACAACATTATGTTGCGACTGGTGGAAATGGAGCAACATTATGTTGCGACTCTGAGTAGAATGGAATACGGCGGATCGGCATTGGATCAATACATGGGTCACTCGGAGCTCTCTTTCAGTTCTGAATAGATCCAGATCTGATCATAATGCATTAATGTTCAATGCTAACTTTGGCAGAGGAGCAAACGCCTAAGATAATTGCCCGATGGCTATGGTCTAAAAAACAAGGAACCTGAAGAGAGTAGGAAAGAAGCTTTCTATCAAGCTAGATGGAGTAAAATTGGAGATGTGCAGCAATAGCTTCTGCCACCAAATTACATGTTTATCATCATTTCACTTAAGGTAACCGAAGTTTACTTATGGGTTATATTAACAATTTTATGGAAAATTGCAGGGTTCATAAAAAGTGGTTTCCTTTTTTAAATTATAGACCAAAGGTAGGCCTAAGGTCAGCAAGGAAAGTTTTGAGAGAGCAATGTGGGAAAAATGAATGCAAGAAACAACGATATATAGATGAAATTATGCATTCCAACAAGTCGAGAAATGAATCTTGTAGACTATGGGATGGTGCATAACAAGCCACAGGGTTCTTTCTGTTCTATTAATATGAGAAATCTTGCAATTCAGAGAAGCCATGCATGCACCCAGGGGCGGAGGGAGGGAGGGGGGGCGCCTAGGCCATGGCCCCACCCTGGCCAATAAAAAAAAATTATATTGAAAAAAATATTATTTTTTAATCACTCTATGTATTTTTTTTATTTAAATTCAGTTTGGCCCTACCCCAATCCAGAAGTTGGACTGTCCTCGCTCCGCCACTGCATCCACCCAACAGTGAGTCTTCAAACGGGAGAAGCGTCTGCATTAATGCCTGTCTTGCCCCGCTCTCAGGGACATCATTCTAGACCAACTGCGCAGCGCAGACGTTAAAACCTTGTGTACTTGCCTTAATTTTATTTGCAATTTTTTTTTTTAATTTGCACTCCCTCTCTCTCTCTCTCTTTTCTGCACCGCGCAAAAGTTTTAATATTATTGTATTATTGCATGTCTCATCAAACTAATATGTTTGAATACATGCAAATTTGAGGAGACAAGAATCACCTCTTGCGTTGGACAAAGCCTTCCAATAAGAAAAAGTGAAAAACTAAGCATATGAATAAAGAAAAATGATGATACCTTTCTCGGCCTTTTGGCTAATATCAAGTGTAGTATTATGATAAAAAATGCGACAACAGATTTTAAATTTTGAACAAATTGTTTTGAGTGCTATTTTCTTGTGTAATGAAAAATTGAAAATATCTCTGCCAATAAAATTATTTTGGGAGGCTTTTTTCAAATACAGCCATGCACCACGTGTGTCTGCATTCCCGAATGCACCCCTGTTTCAAGAGGATTCGCGGCTTGATTGTGCGAGCTCCCATCAATTCATTTGAGTTTCATTCTTGTGAACTTACTTTTCTGGTGAAATATCTAACGCGTTAACTACAACACTACATGGGTCGATACACACAACACCTAGTATCCATAGTTTACGGGTTAAGACTAATGGGGTATCTAATCTCAAAGAATTCTAGTTCTTTAAGAGTGGCATCTCACTGATGGACCTATCGAAAATGTTAGGAAGCATTGGGAAAACAATAAGAATTTCTTGGTTTTAACCCTACAATATAGAAGAAATAGGAAAAAAGCATATAGAAATATTTTAAAGCGTATTAGTCGACTAGGTATGGAAATCTATTCTAAATCTCAACAAATTCTTAGGATTTCAGGCAGGATAAGAGTTGTAATTCTTTCTACTTCCAGGGGTATAATGACAGATCGAGAAGCTCAACTAGAAAGAATTAGAGGAGAAATTTTGTTTTATACGAATTTAATACCTAACTTCCTATTTATGAAAAGGATTGTATACGTGGGTTGTCTAATGTCACTCCACTTCCATTAGTTAATACTTTAAGAAGGTTACGTGGAACCAAAGAACAAAAATTGATCCAATGAAAGTTTGATTACTTGATCACTTCTACTACAATATGTTTGTTCTTGCTTATTTTAGCACATCTAAAAATCGAGAGTTTTAATTTGTGGAACTTCATTTTGTTTATAATTTTCAATATGGGATCCATATTTTTTATTTTTTTGGGGACCGTTTTCCAAAGCAGGTTACATGTTATGGCAATATGAAAATAACTAAAATGTTCTTATTAATTGAATAAAAAAAAACCCTCTCCATACAAATAAAATTGACACCTAAAAAAAATTTTTTTTTCTGAAAGATTATTGAAATACCCATGTATTAAAAAATGTGGACTTGTCTTCCCATTAGCAGCATAATATGAAATGAATGCACGCTTAACTTTTCGAAGCAGACACCATTAAAAGTAAGCACTTATTTGACAGTCATAAGCAAGATTGAGGCCCGAACGGGAAATGAACAAGTGTTGTGGTATTTGAAACCAAGCAAAAACGGATCCTAGATGAAAATTTTCCACTAAAAAAAACTCCCTGCGAATATTTTTTTCAAGAATGGCGTGCAAGTGCGTTCCAAGATCGAGACTCGTGGCTCTCCAGCAGCCACCAAGATAAAAGCGGGTAAATAACGCGTCAAATTCACTTCACTGTGTGGCCGATAAGTTCTCAATGAATACTTCCACAAAAAGGGCGCCCACCTTTCTAAGCGCCTCTCTCTCTCTCTCTCTCTCTCTCTCTCTCTCTCTGCGCGAAGGAACTGTTCGACGCTCTTCCTTCATTTCTGGGTACCACTTGTCACCCTCTTTTTAGTTTTCTGTTTGTTCATTTTTCTCCTGATTATTTTGTTCGGCTATTGAACTCGATCGAACGTTTTTGTCATTGGTTTCTTTGGGTTTTATTTCTTTGATCTGCCTTTTTCCTTTATTTAATCCTACAACCATCGAATCGGGCGGAGGAATTTCAGGTTTGTAGGGGTGATATGACTTTTTTTTTTTTAATGGGTTTCTTTGTTCCATTGGTGTACTTGGTTCCTTTTTTTTTGGGTCGATCGGAGTCGACTCTAGGGTTTAGTCGCTCTGTGATCGTATACTCTCTTTTGTTATTTTGTTCACTTTACTGATCTCTACATTGATTTCCGAGCGTTCCATGTGAGATCACGTATTTATTGTTTAAAGAGATCTGATAATTTTCCATTACTCTTTGTGTTTTTTGGACAAAGAACTGGTTGGATTGAGTTTGATGAGATACTTTCAGTTTGTTTATTGAGTTATTACTTTCATTTTGTTTATTGAGTTATTACTTTCAGTTTGTTTATTGACTTATTACTTTTTATCTGTTCTTTCCGGTCCTCTGTTGGTCTAGTCGCGCTTTAGAATTTTCATTCCTTCTGCTGATTTTAATGTGTATTCTTTTGTTTTGATGTTTGATAGGCTTATTGGATACAAGAAGGGCGTCGGGAGAGAGATGGGGTTGACTTTTACGAAGCTGTTTAGCCGGCTTTTTGCCAAGAAGGAAATGCGTATTTTGATGGTTGGTCTTGATGCGGCTGGTAAAACCACGATCTTGTACAAGCTCAAGCTAGGTGAAATTGTTACCACGATCCCCACAATCGGTATGTGTGTTTTCCCCCTTTTCTCTAAGTCAGCCATATTAATTTCGTAACTGATGTGATTTTTCTGAGCACTGGATGAGCGCTGGATGCGGGAGACTCTTTTACCCAAATCTCAATTATTTAAAAGCCTTCGTTAGAATGTTTATGACATTGGTGATATTTACGTTTTCATCTTATGTTGGTAAAAGAGAATGGAAAAATGATCGTGTCTCATTGCTGTTAATTCAGAAAGAAGGATGTATTATTTAGGGCCTTTTCTTGAAAGTTTGAAACTATCCAGAAGCTTCTGTTGTATCCGGAAATGCCGTTCGTTAGGTCTATGGTTCGTTCTGTTATGGCTCCTATAGGAGGTCAACGTCTAAATATGTTCTGTTGGATTGTATCTCTTTTGGGCAAGGGATGTTATTGCCATTGTATCTAGTCCGCAATTTGTGGGGCCGCTGTCTATCTTGTAGTTTGGCAGATGCTGGATAGTGAATTCTGCATGCTCTTACTGATAGTTAAATAAATGGAGTTTTGGCTCTCGATTGGAAGAAATGGAGAAACAGGGCATGTAACCTTATCACATTAGTTAAGGTTTCATGATTTTGATACTGACAAAGCTTGTAAAACTTGTTGAGGTGACACATTTCTTAAAGAGAAACAAGAAAGACAGGGAGCTAATTGATTGGGAATGAAAGGACAACTATCCATTCCTGCATGAGCTATTACCTTGCTAGTGTACTCTCTCATTCGATGCTCAATATTTTGAAAAGCATCCTATACTAGCGCTTGGTATGGCTACCCTGAAGATTGTGGGTTGATCATCTCAATGCTTCATAGAGTTGGTTTGGTGTAATAGATGATTCTTGTTCTTTTTCCAACTTCCAGGGGCTTTTCCTCTCAATTCTTTTCCGCTTTTGAGTGAAAAATAGTGAGTTAAGAAAAAAGAAAAAATAGTTGATACTTCTTGCATAGTTTTGAACAGTACGGTGTTGATCAAGACTTGATTGAGAAAAGTTAAACTGTGTAAGCTTTACAGAATTGTGTGACAACATCCACTTGGTCTGTGCAGTTTTATTATTACTAATACTAAGGTTCTGAAGGGCGTTAAAGCTCTACCCTGCAAGCTGTTCTAGTAATTGAAGATCATAATAAATAGGATTTGGGAATCACTGGCCTTTTAGAGTGATTGACATTTCATATTCGTTGTCCATGCATCAGATGTTTTTGCTTTTTAGCATCTCTATGTAATAATATGTTGTCTCTTGCAAGTCGTAGAATTATTTTTGTTACTTCTATCATCGATTGATGATCAGGACAGATAGCTGGTAACTTAAGGTGAACAGCGTCATTTTACTTGAAGGTTCTGTATCTGTTGTTTCTTTATATTTGCAGATGGAAGGCCAAATATACTAATTTTTTACCTCCTATATTTGAACTTATGATCTTCATAACTTGAACATGTTGGATTTTTTTTTTTTTGGGTGATGTAAATTTACCATGGAGGTTCAATATGTTTGATTGATTTGGTATGTTCTTTCAATAGCTTTCTTCCTTGTGCAGAAAATTGTCTTAAATATTGTTTTTCTTCTCTTTCTCAGGTTTTAATGTAGAAACTGTGGAGTACAAGAACATTAGCTTCACAGTGTGGGATGTTGGTGGTCAAGACAAGGTATGATGAGCTTCCATCTATCTATAAGGGTCTTTGTCAATTTCATTTTATCTTGTTTTTGCCAGTTGGCTGCTTGCTATGATGAAACACATCCATACTATAATGCAAAATATATTGTCAGCACATGCTTGGACTTTTATGATGTGTTTTAATTAGATAGATTGGCATGGAGGATCTTTATAAAGCCCTGCTTTATTTATTTTCTTACAGATTCGTCCGTTGTGGAGGCACTACTTCCAAAATACACAGGGCCTTATCTTTGTTGTTGACAGCAATGACAGGGACCGTATCATTGAGGCAAGGGATGAGTTGCACAGGATGTTGAATGAGGTACTGTTCCTGCACTTCTTTTTGAGTTGCTTGGCATTCCTGAGTTTTTTTTAGAAAAATGTCTTGTTTGTAATAGCATCCTTCTGTGAATATTTCATTATGAAGCATTTTGACTTTTGGTTTGAGCATGGTCATATAAATGGTAGGAGCTTTACTGGTGTCCTTATAAGGATGCAACTTGTGTTTTTTGACTCCCACTCCCTGGTTGCTCAAACCTCTTCTGTAAAACATCATGGATCTTGTGAATGGCCAGACCATCTTGTCATTCTTTCACAATGATCTTTTTCCCTTGCTTGTCCACCTGATGGAAACCTTACTTATTCTAGTCATGTTTTCATATACTAGTGTTGTTTTCATCAAGTGTTGGGGGGAACATACGATTGATTATTTCATTCTAGCAAGTTTTTTAAATCATATATGGTTCATTTTAAAGGTTTTGCCCTCTTCAAGCATCCAGACCACTTTAATATTTTGATGTTTTGCTGACACAAGGGTCCATGTTAGAAAGGTTTTAGAGGCCACATTGATTTGTGAAGGCCGCTTGTTTTTGTTATACGAAATAGGTGTCTAAACTGCTTTCCTACACGAAGCTTTTATATATGAAACCATGATCCGCTGGACTGGTGGTAACTGCTACCATTAATACGACGTGGTGTGTCGTTCATGAGCCAGTATTTTTGTGCAGCGGATATCATTTCCTGGAATTCTACTAGCTTGCATATGGTAAAATTTGTTGTCCTGTTAGACTTGTTGGTATGTTCTTTCATCTACAATACGATTAGTGTAGTTCAAATTTTAAATGCTCTTTTCTAATACGCTTACTTTGGATTTTTGCATTACTATTTCCTTAGCTACTTAGGTGCTACCCTGCTCATGTTTGACGTTCTAATCATAAACTTTTGGTGGATGGCAAAGTACCAAGAAATTAGTCCATGATGCTAGTATCGCTTTGCCGGTCCAGAGGCGTAATGGCTCTGAACCTGAAGGTTTTGGATGATGAGATTTTGCTTTTTGCAAATCCCAGTAATTCATATCTTTAGTTAGGTTTTTAGCTGCATGTTCTTTTCTTTCGGAGTCATGTCAGTATTTCAGTTTATTTCCTTCCTATTTGATCGATATTTTGGTTGTTTCATTGTTGGTTTTCGTGGACTCCCTTCTGGAACTAGTATGAATTGTCTTGTTTAGATTTTTATGGCTATGATATGTGGAGTTGTGTGTGAATAGTTCGTCGTTCTCTAAACTGATGACAGGATGAGTTGCGTGATGCTGTTTTGCTTGTATTTGCAAACAAACAAGATCTCCCAAATGCGATGAATGCAGCGGAGATAACTGATAAGCTTGGCCTTCATTCCCTCCGCCAGCGCCACTGGTATGCATATTCATCTGGCGGCAACTTTGTTCGCTCGATAAGAGTCCAGTCAACGGAAATCTCACTAGTGTTTCCACCTGTAGGTACATCCAGAGCACGTGTGCAACTTCTGGAGAAGGTCTGTACGAGGGACTGGATTGGCTCTCCAACAACATTGCCAACAAGGCATGGCGCTTCATCCATCACCCCTGTTATTTTCCCCTTCTATTACATTCTAGCTTTCCCTAATTCAGGTTGGTTTTGGTTGCAGGCCTGAGGTCTCCGCGTCGTGATTTCCACTGTCTTCGTGGATATAAGATCAGCTTTTTTTCTGTTCCTGTGTTCAGGTGGTTGATCCCGTTATGATGATTAGGCGACTCTGCTGTGACTAATATATAGCTTTTACAGTAGTGGATTTTGATCTATATGAAGGACCTATTATATATTTCTTGATCTTGCTGCCTTTTATCGTTCATATCCTGCATTTTCTATGGCAGTATGAGATTGGTTAGGCTTTCTGCTCGTCAGGGGAGACACTTCAGGAGGAACCCGTGGAAAATCTTTGCTATAACCTGTGCCATCAAGAAGGTCTACGTGATTCTCAGTGCCCCAGAGCACCCAAAACATGGAGAATAGAAAATATTTTTTTTTACGCTCCAGTTGTCCCCTATATAATGGGCCTGACAGGTCCATAGTACTTGAAATTAGTTGACAGTGTTACCAGTGCAGGATCCGGTCTACTGTCCTGTATAGGGCCGTATTATGGATAAAAAATATATATATATATGATTCATCTTTAATATCATTTTGATAATTCAAGGGTAGCATTTGATGCATAGATTCATATGAACAGAGTAACTATTACTGAACAATATAATCTTAGAAGTATCATATATTTTGCTAACGTGCTTAGCTCCGAGTTAATTCAGTTATGACTCGGAATGTCATGTTGAATCCAAAACACATCTCAGAAACTTCCGATGGAAATGACCCAACTACATAATCAGAAAATTTCCATGTACATTCTTACATTTATGTCTACTGCAAATTCAATTCCGTAACCTTTGGTGCTTGAGTGATATGTCTTCATACGTCGCTTGGATTTGGAAGAAGTGGTTGTGGTTAGACGGATCCAGGCCCCCAAGAAGTGATAAATCTGTCTGGATCCACATAGTTGCAAGGCATAAATCCCATCTTCTTCTCTACTGCAGAAGAAAGTAGAAAAACGATTGCATTGGAGATTCGGTCACCTTCCAGGTAGAATAGCTATATCGAGCCGTGTACTAGTGCATGGAAATGTACGAGCCAATGGACCTGAGCTTCATGTTCGAAAACCAGTATTAGCAAAACCGAAATAATCTTGAACTAGTCGATTCAACGATTCAGCTAAATTTGTTGGGAATCAGCAGAATTACATTAAAAAACAGTGATCTAAAATTTGAAAAATGAATAATAAATGACATATGGCATCCTTATATCAGCTGATGAATCATCGATTTGCGACTGTGGGATTCAAATTAAAGCATTTGTAAGACTGGTTGAAAGCAAAGTCATAGTTACTGTAAGCCAAGATAACAATGCTATTTTCCAGCCAAGCATTAAATGAACCACATGTCTCAAGACCAAAAGTATCGTAGATTGAACTTCAAACTCGTAGAGTAAATCTTAAGCTAATTTATTCAGAATATAATTGAGATTTCAGACTTGTTTATGTGCAACAAACATTTCAATAAATTGTTTTAGCAATAGAATAATTTACTCAAGCTAATTTAAATTGAGCCTTGTTTGTGTACAACAATAATTTTAATAGATTATTTTACACTGCATTAGTTGTTATTTAATTAGTAGTAGTTGAGCCTGAGATGCATACCTAAACGATGCACATTGATTTTGACTACCGAGCCAAACAACTGTGGTGTCTGCCAAAAACTGATCTTTATTATGTCAAAACCAGCTTTTAACAAACGCGTTTTTAACGTTAAATGGTGTTTAATGTGATTTTAACGTTATTCTGCCCCACTATTTTCATGAAAGCATTTTGTAGCGGATTTGCGCAAAGGATTACGTGGCGGGCGATGAATGGATGATTCTGTAAGCAAAAATAAAAATGTCTGCGGTCTCGCGGATCGCCTCGTCTCCTTCCTTCTCCCCTCGCTCCCTATAAATACCCTCTGATCTCCGAGTTTCTGGCGATTCTGGTCCTCTTTCTCGAATTCCGTCCCTCACACACAGAGAGACGAGATGTTGGGCTTCGGAGCGAAGAGGGCTCTAGGGCTAATCGGCGGCAGAGGGGGTTCTTCCTCCTTCCGGTGGGCCGTCGGGGTGAGGTCCTACCACGAGAGGGTGGTCGACCACTACAACAACCCACGGAACGTTGGCTCGTTCGACAAGAACGACCCGGAAGTCGGCACCGGCCTTGTGGGCGCCCCCGCCTGCGGCGATGTCATGAAGCTTCAGATTAGGGTCGATGAGCAGTCCGGCAAGATTGTTGATGCCTGCTTCAAGACGTTTGGGTGCGGCTCTGCCATCGCCTCGTCCTCGCTCGGTATGGCTGCTCTTCTGTCCGCCTTTTCCCTCTGCTAATCTTCGCATTTGCCTTTCCGATTTTGGAATTGATTAATTTTGCTTTTTCATCTGTTAATTTTGCCTTTCGCATTTCCCTCTGTTTCAATTGGGACTTATTTTGGCCGCTTTTATTTTTACTTGTTATTGCCTGATATCAACCATGGATTCGAATTTTATGGTTCCCTCACCTTTCTTTTCCAATTACTAGGCTTCTTTGAATTTATGTGCAGATAATTCCTTTCTGGATTTTCTCGATCTTTATACTAGAAATTGAAGAGGTTCTTAGTTTTCTTTTTCTTTTTTCCGCCTTGCCTTTTTTATCTTATTTCATTCTTTCTCTGAAGGGTGACAGTTGCAGATATTAGGTCTCAGAACAGGTTCTTTTTTTTTTTTTTTTGTGAAATTCAGAACCTTGACTTTCAGATTCCTGTGACATATCTGTGATGGGATTCCTAGCTGCTTATTTTTTATTTACTTTCTTGTAATTGATGGCGTAGCTATAGTGCTTTTGTTATTAAATTTTGTGATTAGAATTTGAAGTGACTTGTCTTCATAGAAGAGATATGCTACCTAATGCTTTATTTAGTCGGTTGAATTGGGTTTATTGGTTGACCACCTATTTCTTTTCTATTTTTGCATCGAGTAGGCACGTTGGTGCATTATACGTTTGACATCTACGCCTACATCGTTTTGGTTTTATACCGTCATGCCTTACGATGGGGTCAAATTGATTAATGCTTCCATTCAAGAAAAGGGAAAGGGTAAGCGATTTCCAAATGGCCCCTAGACTGACTTTTTTTACGTTTCCAATAATTCCAGCTACTGAATGGGTAAAAGGCAAACCGACGGAGGAAGCTTTGGCGATCAAGAATACGTAAGTGTCCCTTCTGTAAATTTGGATGCACTTTTGGGTGATAGATATATTGTCAACTGAAGAGGTGTCTATAGTAACTACTTTTATTGTTCTATCCTGAATGAATATGAGCAGCAGACAAGCACAGATACATGCATCTATTCTTGTATGTGTTGTCCACCATGTGGACGAATAAGGATCTCCCTTGATGGGAGGAAAAACTAAAAACAATTACTGGTTCCAAGCTTTTCTTCTCCATTTGTTGGTTGCATTGTTTATCAGAATAAATGTTTGATTTTTTATGTTTAATTTGATAAGCAATATCTCTTATTATCTTATATTATGAGCTTTGCAATTTAAACATGGTTTCAGTTAATTTGAAAAATCCCTTGCCTCCTAATTCATTCAAAGCGCGGAGATATAAAATAGGATTTCATGTCAATGGACACTGTGCTGCACATCATGCTTTTTGATGACAATAACTTAAAAATAAACACATCTAGATTGCGACCACCAGTAGTTTTAGATGTGAAAATCAGGTACGTTACTGTTGGCATGCTGATAATTTTATATCTGTGACGTGGGGCCTGGAACTTGAGTGTTTTGGATTATTAACTTATTAGGCTTTAAACCTTTTGTCATTACATCAGCATTTAGTGTTTTTAATTTCACCATTCTTTTGAATACCAGATTCCTAAATGATCATCTATATATACTATATATATATTATATATATATATTATATATATATTATATATATATAACTCCATGGTTTTCTGTAGTAATAACTAACAAGTATACTTTACCTAATTGAATTGAGAAGCAAAAGTGGCATATTATTATTTGTCCCTGAGAACTGACTGATTTTCAAGAATCCCTTTATGGATGCTTTAACTGTTTACTCCATGGTTTTAGAAAGTAATAACTAACAGGGATTTATACCTTACCGAATTGAATTGAGAAGTAACATGCATATTATCCCTGAGAACTAACTGATTTTCAAGAATCTCTTAATGGGTGCTTTGACTGTTTAAGCCAGTTGAATGTGGTAAGAGGACTAGCTTAAAGTTAGTTAACCCTCTTCTTTCTTCTTTTCAGAATGCATAAAAAACCTTAGGTAGAAAAAGTAAATGCAATCGGAGCAATCTATCATTTAGAATTACTGAAAGGTAAAAGGTTCAACAAAATGAACAGACTTCTCGTTATTTCGAATCATGACTACTAAAACTTATGCCAGAGGAAGTTGCTTCCTCTATCTGTCGTGAAATGCTGGTACCTTGCCTGTGTGCACCCTTAGAACTTTACCTTTTTAGCTTGTTTTCTGGTGTTTATTAGAAAGAGAATCAATAAAGATTATTATATTTTCTGGGAATTCCTTTTTCGCATAGAAGGGAAGATTCTTTTGCTTATACAGTTCTGAACTTTCATGTGAAATCCTTTATGGTTGATTGTGCAAATATTTTACCGATCAGTAGTAGATATTGTTGTTTTATGGATACGGTTTGGGGATAATTTGACTGACTCCATCTTTATATTTCACAATCCCTAGCTGTAGCTTGAACACTAGGGCAATGGTGCAGCCTTATGTCGCCCTCATCAAAATTTCTGGCTTCGTACCCATTGTTGTGAATCTTGTGATACACTAATTTGGTTCTGCTAATCCAGTAATCGCTTTTGAAACCAGTTCGATATATGCATGGCAAAACCAACATGGATATTACATGAATAGTAGTTTGTGATGATCAAACCTCGTACAACTCTGTCAAGATATCAAACAACTTGCTTCCTGGGAAGAAGGAAAGTTCACACTGGAATTTTTCTCAAATTGTTAGGTATGAACAACATTTGAAAGAAGAGAGGAAACCATGATATTTTGTGTTCTTACAGTGAAATTTATCTCAGGGTTGGATATCCTAGTATCTGGAATTTGCGTCTGCTTTTTTTTTTTTTTTTGGCTGGTATAATTAAGTCAAGAGTTTTATGCACTGGAGCCTAAAATTGCTCTCTCTAATAAGTGAAACTAATCATTGCATAGGATGATTAAGCTTGTGCTGAATTTGAAATATCTGATGGGCATGTCAATTTGGAGCTAGATTTCTAAATAATCGGATAACTTCTCTCAGTATAAACAAAAAATAGTTGAGTCTGCTTGACTGTTGGTTTTTTTAGGAGATATGTAGACTTTCTTGCTCATCTACCTCGTTTATTGTCATTTGCAGTGAAATCGCAAAGCATTTGTCTCTTCCACCTGTGAAGCTACATTGCAGTATGCTTGCAGAAGATGCAATAAAAGCAGCCGTCAAAGACTACGAGGCAAAACGGGCGAAATTGGGACAGGGGGCAGAGGAGCAACAGATGGAAAAAGCTGCTAACGTGTAGGAACCCCTGTAACTAAAACCGCATCTGTTGGAGAATAGTCATCATCTCACATAGCGAAGCAGATGGAGGTCTAGTTGACTCCAGGAGCTGCTTTTGGAGGTGTATCATGTACTTGCTAGTTTTGCATCAATGAGAGCTATGGTTTGAGTTTGTTACTTCTCATGAGTAGGCATCTATTAGGTGCTCCATAAATTTGCTTGTTCTATATTGAAGTCAATATAGTTCGCTAGCATGCTAAATTGTTTTGTGTAGTAGTTTCAATTGAACCTTAACCATCTACGACTGAGGCAATCTCTCATTGTCTATATTTAATCCATTTGTTTCCTTTTGCTGGTGCATGCACTGGTAACTTTACCATTGAGAGGTCAAGGATCGATGAAATTGCCTGATCAACAGTTTGCTTTTAATCTTAAGAAGCGGCTGCTTGTCAACAATCACGCGGGCTATGTCAGTATGTTGTTCACAGAAAATACAATGACATCCCGGAAAACATGCAGGGAAAATTCTATACCCGGGCGTATACTCAAAATCACGTAAATTTTCTGCTTTATTGTGATCTTTATGAATTTGATTGGCTCAATTGTTGGGAAGCGTAGGTTATTGTAACCTATATGTCATTTGATCAAAATCCGGATAAATTTCAGTTGTACATCGATATACTACTTCTGAATTTTGTTTCATTTACTATTCTTGTCTATGTTGCCGTCATTGTGAAGAACTAAATACGCTGCAAGCAGAAACTGAAGCAAGAAGATCTCTCTATATGCGAGACGCAAAAGGGTCGGCGTAGACGGAGGGGAGCTGGCTGCTAACCGGTAGTCTACCTCTTGATTCTTATGTCGTCCCTCTGCACAAGCCGGATCCAAGCGCACCTCTTAAAGAGGCTGGGCAGGTTCATTTCCAGAGATTTTACTGATCTTCTTTTGTGGGTTCATGGCCGAGGCTCCCTGTACTGTCTCCGCACCACATAAAACTTTCTGGTTGCCAGCCCTCACTGTCGTTAAGATGAGCACAAAGTAAGTCCTGATAGTTCACAAAGAGCATGCCCAATTGCAAATGAATGGTAAGCTTGTACACAGCCACTTTTCACGAGCGAGTGGAACCAGGAGGGCAAATTACTAGAAAACAAGCAAATAAGAAAGACAGCATCAGAACAAAAGGAAACACAAGAAAGGGACAAGCGACTCTTTCACAGAACAGCAAAGGAAAACAAAGATGTATCAGCTTCAAAGCTGGGTTATTCATGAAACACTGTTCTCATGTCAATCTAAGCTATATTAAACGTATCACAGGACAACACAATTTAAGTCTAAGAAAAGATTTTTTTTTTTTATCTTAAATTAATTTTAAATATTTTAGAAAAAGTAAGAAAATATGGGACTCGACAGGGAAACTGATATGGCGCTGACAACACAACATAAGTCCATTGTCCTTATTCTCTGTAAAAGCTTAGTGGTTGCGCCGCTTAACTAACCAAACTATATCTTCCAAATTCCAATTTATCTCAGACGAAAATTCGTTTTTAACGTGTTCAAACATGCTTGAAGATCAAAATCTCTCCATTGGTAAGCCGTGAAATAAAGCTCTTCACGTGAAAATAGAACAGATCGCACGGGCCACGGCGTGCTCGTCGCTGCCGGATGCCCTCGTGGTGCTTGCCACCGTTCCATGTGCCGTCTTCTTCCAGAGGCGCCTCGCGCTTCCAGCAACTTCTTCCCGGTCTGATGGACCGACTTGTCCGGCATGGCGGCGAATCTGCCGCGTGTAGGGCTGATATCCTTCTGCCGATCGTCTCGTTCTTATTTCCTGCAATCGCAGCCATTCCTTGCTATTAGAAGGTCGTGCCAAGTTGCAAGAAGGCCCTAGAAGCTCGAACCTTTTTCCGCTTGTCTTTCTTTTTGTTCCACTTTTTTCAAATCAGATGAAAAAATATAAAATAAAAGCATCAATGGGATCTGCATTAATCCCCCAGAAGTATGGAATTACAATTATGCCCTTCTCACTATATAACTACCAACCCACTATTTGCACAAATACCTATGTTACCCTTCCCCCTGTAGCGGCTTTAAGGACTTCAGTCTTCACTCTTCAGTTCAGTTTGAGTTGAAGATCCCCATGATTACGAGTGATTCGTCTTTTTGGACGGTAAGGATATTTTAGTCATTTCCATCTCACGACGGGTATCCTATAAGGGTATATTCGAGAAACATAATTCAAGCAGGGGGGATCTTTTACCAGATCAGCGCTTCCCATCGCCTGCCACGTGAAACGACGTAAGGCACTAGTTTAAATCGCCTCCTGAAGCGAGTCGGCAAACCCTAAGATTCACCGAATCGGTCGTCATTTCTAAAATCATTTTTAACAATTAAAAGAACAAAAAACTAAAGATTTTCTTTTTTAGAAAATGAAGGAAAAGGAGTGTATCACGAAACGGACAATAAAAACGAATCGGCCGATGCGGCCGGATGGTGAGTCTGTGACACGTGTCGAGTTCTCGAGATTCCTAGTGCCAGCTCCCTCTTACGGATCTTCATCCTCACACGCTCGAAGCTACTGTGGACACGCAGGACGCCACGTCATTCCAGAACCTTCCTCCTCTCTCCACGTCGAGATCTTGACGCCTCAGGCGTCCTCGACCTTTCCAGCGTCGCTTTTCCCCTCCCTTCATCACGGCCGTTTAGGCTCATCCTTCGGAAAGATGGACGGCTTAAATTTGGCGATTGCGTGGAGGCTCCAAAAGGTGGCCTGAAAAAATAGCTTTCATTTTGGAAATCAATAAAAACGAGAAAAAGGGCAACCGTCACCGAAAATTCAAGAGGATGAATTTTCCGTCATTTGGGATTCATTTATGTGTCATTTGATGCCTATATAAGGGCGATGAGCACCCACCCACTGCACCTCAAGACGAATAGGTCAGTCGAAGAGTCTCGAAGAGCTTCTTCTGCTTCCTCGGAAGTCTTCCTTCTACGACCAACCAATCCTTCTGAGTTCCAGTTTTTCCGGTTCTAGAATCCCCCGCTAGGTGACCGGCGATCGGTGAACAGTATCCATGGCTCCGGGAGTTCCCCTCGACGTTTTTGGCACCGCCGCTAAGGTCGCCACGCTCAACGCTGGCTACTCGAAGCGAGCGTACGTGACGTTCCTCGCCGGCAACGGTGATTACGTGAAGGGGGTCGTCGGGCTGGCGAAGGGGTTGCGCAAGGTGAAGAGCGCGTACCCATTGGTGGTCGCCGTATTGCCCGACGTGCCGGAGGACCACCGGAAGCTTCTCGTGTCGCAGGGCTGTATTGTTCGGGAGATCGAGCCCATCTACCCCCCGGAAAACCAGGTCCAGTTCGCCATGGCTTACTACGTGATCAACTACTCCAAGCTCCGTATTTGGGAGGTAAGTTGAATTGTCAACTAATTTTACATGTCTTCATTATAAAGCAAAGTAATGCTTACGATTATGACCGCTTGAGTCTTCATCATAATGTTGTTGTTGTCCTCTTGTCGGAGTATTCCCGAAGAAACTGGTTTCTTGGTTCTACTTCTTCATAAGTTCAAGCGAAATGGCTGCGAGTTCGGTTTTATAAGAGAAAAGGAGAAACGAAAAGTCTATATCTCTATATATAATATCTTGGCCATAAATGAAAAGGAAGAGATGACGAGATTTCTGCGGATCAACTTTTCGTCATGTAATTAATGTCCTGTTACCAAATGGTGCAGTTTGAGGAGTACAGCAAGATGGTGTACCTGGACGCGGACATACAAGTGTTCGAGAACATAGACCACCTGTTTGATCTGCCGGACGGGTTCTTCTATGCGGTGATGGACTGCTTCTGCGAGAAAACGTGGAGCCACTCGCCCCAGTACTCCATCGGCTACTGCCAGCAGTGCCCTGACCGGGTGAAGTGGCCGGCCGAGATGGGCGCACCGCCGGCTCTCTACTTCAACGCCGGCATGTTTGTCTTTGAGCCCAGTAGGCTCACCTTCGACAACCTCATCCAAACCCTCCAAGTCACCCCTCCCACCCCCTTCGCCGAGCAGGTACTCCTCTCTCTCTCTCTCTCTCTCTCTCTCTCTCTCTCTCTCTCACAACTACTACTTGGTAGCTGCTAGTAGTTAATTGCCTACCCACTTTTCGGATTTTTGATAACATAAGCTGAAGATTTGTACCGCTTTTGTACGTTCTCTCTTAGAGCCAGAACCCTAAGCCGATCAATACTCTTCAGTTTGAACCTTTTTACTATAGAAATCGTAGTTTAATATCAATAAAATGGTCATCTGCAAATTTTTGCTATGGTGACATCTTGTCACGTTTTTTTAATATTTCTTGGTTTTGTTGGCACTTTCCTTTACTATCAGCAGGAGATAAGACCATCTTTGTCTTATAAATCTCTCATAAAAAAAGAGAAAATGCATGCTCATCTGTGTTTTAATTGATGAGTGTACAGGATTTCTTGAACATGTTCTTCCAACACGTATACAAGCCTATTCCTCTTGATTACAACTTGGTTCTGGCCATGCTTTGGCGCCATCCGGAGAATGTCGTCCTTGAGAAAGTCAAGGTGGTTCATTACTGTGCTGCTGTAAGTACCGCCCTCGTTATGCTTTTATTTATTTTGTTGGTTATTTGTACAAAGTGTTTTTCGCTTTTCTTTATCATTCACACTAGAGTAATACTGGCACTGATTTTTCTTTTTTGCGCTTTATGTTTCTGATCACAGGGATCAAAGCCTTGGAGGTATACGGGCAAAGAAGCCAATATGGACAGGGAAGACATCAAGATGCTAGTGAAGAAATGGTGGGATATCTACAACGATGAATCTCTAGACTTCAAGAGCGGGGTTCGAGTTCCAGAGATAGAGGGGTTGCCGAGGCCTTCTGCTCTCATGGCCGACATGCCAGAGCCTGCATTCAACTTCATCCCTGCACCTTCAGCTGCTTGATCTATCATCCTCCGTCGGCGTTGTGGGTGGGGTAAATGATATGTGGGCAAGAGCCAACATGTACATTTGTTCTTGACAACCATGCAACGCTTCTTGTATTCCTCTGTTTTTGTTGTCGACGGCACCTGTTGGGTTTGCGGGGAGTCACATCCCCATATTGTAAGACCTTGTTCTTCTGGTATATATATATTTTTTTAATCTTCACCAACTCTCTCTCTCTCTCTCTCTCTCTCAAATAACAACCACGCGAGGCAACAAAACTGGAGGTGTAGTTTTTGTCGGCAGCCACCATAATTGATGAATTAATTGTTTAAAACTGAGCAGCTAGCGTGACCCATCTAGAGAAGTAAACATGAAGTATTTATTTTAGGACTTAAGCTTGAGGAACGTGGTCATTAGCTTTTCTTGAGATCCTCCCTCAAGATGAGAGGGAGGAGGTGATCAGGTGAAGGTTTAGTTGAACCAAAGCGGTTCAAGAAAGAACAAATTTAGAAAAAGGAAAGATGGAAAGATGCAGAAACAAGGGAAAAAGAAACAAGGAGGGAACGCAAGCGGAAGGTTTGCGCACAATTGCATGCCATAGTTGCTACTGTGCCTGTAAGTGCGTGTAGGGCCTTCTGCGTGTCGTTAATTGTGCATGTCACTAGTTGTGCACCTGGTCATGTGTATGTTGCGTGCTTGCTTTCAAGAGTGGCCTTTTGAAGCTCTACATCGTGTGCATGCCATGCCATGTTGCACACAGGCGGGTACCCTTCAAGCTCCTGTGCACTCTATTTTTCTTTTTTAAAGTGGGCCCTCGAGCTCATGAGGGCCTCCTAAGCTTCTGAAAAGTGGGCCCCACAAGCTGCTGTGGGCCTTCTAAGCTTCTGTGTGTGTCGTATTTGTGCGTAGGTTTTGTGCACCTAAGTGGGCCCCACAGACTCCTGTGGGGCCTCTTAAGCTTCTGTGTGCCCACGCACGCAGACGTCGTTCTGGATGGTTCAACTGTTTGAAGAAGAACCACTTTTGAGAGGTGGTTCGGGTGCATCCCCTCACCCGCCTTCGTACGGGAGTATAATCGAGTCGAGCTCGACCTTGTGTCGGAGAGTCTCGAGTCGAGTGTCAGGGAGCTAGACTCGAAGGAGCATAATTGAGTCGAGCTCGAGCTTGTGTCAGGGAGCTCGACTGGAGCTTCAGCTCAACTCGAACTCGAGCTTCAGCTCAACTCGGCTCCTCTGCGGCCCTACACCTTTGAGATTTTTACTCGGCTCCTGTGCGGCCCTACACCTTTGAGATTTTTGGTCATGTTTGCTTTCACACTGGCATCCTGTTGGCATCGTAATTCTAATTCTGCAGGTGTTTCTTGCTACGTTCTTACTTGTTACTATTACCTGTTACTAAAAACACACAATTTACGCCTCCGTTTTAATCCAATTAATTAGAATTAGTGATTGTGCAGCCAGGGGAATGGATTGGACACCGTTCCGTTCATGGAATACTCGAATTAGACTGTTTTTTTTTCCTCTAAGGTTAATCTAATTCAAAACTGAAGTTTATTGATATTTTACAGTGATATCTTAAAACGTGCTTCAAAGGGGATCGCGTTGTAGCTTCGCCAAGCCTAAAAGGAAAAGGCAGATGCATAGGAAGTTTCATAAAAGGAATTTTATAAGCTTAACTAGAATCAAGAAAGTGGAGAAAAATGTGGGCAATCTATATTCTAACAACGCTTCGCCAAGCCTAAAAGGAAAAGGCAGATGCATAGGAAGTTTCATAAAAGGAATTTTATAAGCATAACTAGAATGAAGAAAGTGGAGAAAAATGTGGGCAATCTATATTCTAAATTTGATGGTTCAAGTTTGGCTCTCTCTCTCTCTCTCATATATATATATATATATATATATATATATATATATATATATATATATATATATATATATATATATATATATATATATATATAACTATCTTCTATTTCACGTAGTGCTATGACATGGATGCATATAGATGGTACAAGAACGACTCGCAAGACACTATGCACTAAACATGGTCCAACAATAAAAACAGTGCAATAGACATGTAATCTTCTAACACAAGTCATATACTACAACTATTTTGATTAGCTTGAAACTGAATACTCATCACTCAGCTGTTTGGAAGTTGAAGATATTAGTAAAGTAAGACATAAGTAAAGACAAAATGTCATATTTCATAATATCCAGAAGATCTTTTCGGGGCCAAGGTACAGATCCTATAAAGGGTCTTGGTAGTACGTCCACGTTAATGAGCAAACAAGATAACGTGCTTTTCTCTTTCCTAAATGGAAAGGAATAGTCTCCCTGTTCGTTTGCCTTTACGGTTGCTTGTATCAAAGGAAACATCAAACCTGAAAAACGTGGAAAGAAAGTAATAATCAATTGAATATAATGTAGAGGACGATATAGTCTCCCAAAGATGTTGATTTATGAACCCTTTCAAATTAATTAGAGACTCTCTGTCCTTCTCTTTCTTCTCGTTTTCTTGAGTTGTATTATATATTTCGTCTTTTTGCTTATATTTTACGGTTTATTATTGTAACTTGGGGACTTCTTGTCTTAGGAGATTTCTTATCCCAAATTTTGATATACATTCTCATTTTATCGGCTCTCTCTCTCTCTCTCTCTCTCTCGCTTTGTGTGTTGAAAAAATAATAATAAATTGAACCAATGAAAACCCACATTAGTGAAACAATAATCGATCTTATGCTCCAACTTAACACATAAAAAAGGCCTTTTTCTATAAGCTAGATATATCTCTCAAAACCATTCTTTTTTATGAGTGAGAAGTTAATCTCATAAAGACTGAAGCCTCCCTCCTTTCTTATTATGTCCAGTGTTGCTTTTGGAGTTTAAGGGTGGCACGATGTTATGTTTTAACTTGCATATTATTTTTTCTTTTACAACATGAAGGGTTGACGTCACTAAAGTTTAAAAATGAGACTACTTGTTTGTCATCTCAACCTTGTCTATTGTGCCAACAAAGGGCAGAGCCAAGGGGGCACCTATATGGGCCCTCGGATATTTCGGGTACTATTAAAATTTAAAAACTTTAATTCGGCTTTCCTTACGAAAATTTTTTTGCTCTACTCTTGGCGCTCATGCCTTGAAAATGGTTCAAGACCCCTTTCTATTGTAATAGGACCCCATGTTATGATAAAATGGTACATGATACCCGAGTATTATCATCATGTGCCTAGGTAATTGACTACACCAAAAGCAACCGAAGAATGGCCAAGTAAAATTCATAATTAGGTACTTTTCACATTTACTAAGTCATCTACTCATATTTAACAAAAACAAACTGAATTTCTTCTTGGTGATCTTGTTGATTCAAACACCTTTACGGTGACAGAGGACTTATAGCTATTAAACCACACCAATTTAACTCAATTACTGCGCACTATAGCTTCTAAACTCCCATACGCACATGTAACGCACACACACATGCAAGCATATGTGTTTCTCCTCAGTCACTTATTCATTCTGTTTTAATATGTTTCTTTTAGGCAAATGTTTTGTATGAAGTAACTTTTTTATGTCACAAATATGTTACAAAAAGAATATGTAGATTTTGGAGGCCTAAAATTCAATGCAGTAGGTCAATCCTCTGTTATAAACATTGTCACAAATATCATTTATGAGTTTCATACAGCGAGATATTCTTCAAGTATATATGATAGCTGAAAAGCTCTCCAAAGTATATTCAAGTTCTAAAAATAATTTACAAAAAAATCATAAAATTAAATGCAAAAAATGAGAAAATAAAATGTATAAATAAAAAATGCAAAAAATTGCATTTTCTTCACATTTATTGTGACTTTGAGCTTCACACTACCTCTTTGTTCTGGTTTGGGTTATACTTATGGCAGGTAAAGGCAGCTTGAGCCACATTTCGAATTGCAGTAAACAATGCTCCTAGAAAAAGATAGACAGCTTCAGAAATTTGAGACATTTTCACAAACATTTGGCAGCAACCTTCTCTAAGAAACCGAGGGATGGCAAACCCTGACAAATCTGAGCCGCGACCTAGAAAAAGGAGAACAACATCGAAGAAGAAGAAATACATGCTTAAAATCATCTAACAGCAAGCAATTCTTCTCCTTTTCCTCTCCTCCTTCACAACCACTCTTTCTTTGCTTCTCCTTCTTCTCAAATGGGCATGTACATTTCTCTGTCAAAATGAAGGGGAAGTGAAAGCCCCACCATTTTCCTCCCACTCAATGACCTCATTAGTTTGTTCCCGAGGTTCACACACATCCAACCAACAGCCCACGCTCTTCATCCCTCTCCATCGACGATGACGAAACCGTCAATAATTGATTTCCAAGACTTACTAGTGAGATATCGTTTAATTCTTTTATGTTTTCATTTTCCGTCCTTTTTGTTTAATTTTTTAGTTAAAATACAAATTTCAATCTGACCCAATTATCAAAGGATTTCCTGCTATCATTTGATTCTTTTTCTGCTGATGGATTTGATTCAAAAGCCGATATTAGCAGCATTAGGAAGAAGGATCAACCAGGGAAGCCTCTGTACGCAAACAGAACAGATGGTGTCATACTGTCATTGATGCTCTGTTCTTCAACAAGAGCCAACAAATGTGGATTTGATGGCTTAGATCAATGGGTTGTTGTCTTTTGAATTACGTATAAAACTTATTCGGTGATGTAGAGGGAAAAATCACCCATCAAAAAGATCAAAGTAATACAGAGGGGAGTTGATCTTCATGGAGGGTGCTTCTAAGATCGTAACGATACTTGAGAAGAAAGAGGTCAACGCGTTCAAATACGTAAGAAACCGAAAATTGGACATGGTTGTGGTTGGTATTCGTCACATCAAGACTTCTTTACAAAGATGCTGTGTTCGTGGTTGGGGGCGAAGAACCTGTTGCTTCGGAGATGTGACGTGTAGGAGATGGCCCCTTGGTTGTTCAGGAGAGAAGATTGCTCCAGCATTCATCATTGTGCCCCATCTTTCGTCCAATTTCTGAGCATGGACGCCATGGAGGAAAACTCCAGCCATTACGAATTTACAAATTCCTCCTCACCTAATCCCTCTCTCTCTCTCTCTCTCTCTCTCTCTATATATATATATATATATATATACATTGAGTCAAATATTCTAAATATGTACATAAGATGAACTGGCAACCTACGCTACAGAAATTTCCAGTGGTGACTCTTCATTGTTAAAACGTTCTTTTTCACTTCTGGTTTTAAGGCCAGTTTTTTGGGATTTCGGACTATGTAGGTGACAACTAAAATTCTGAGAAACAGAAAAAAAAAAAAAAACTCAAGAATTGAATTAAAAATCTAATTGTATGACCTTTATGCAAATTTCTCCTCCCCTCCTACATGGTTCTCGAGAAAAATAAACTTGAATTACTGAGTGCACCATAGCTCTTATGTGCTGGATGGAAGATGAGAAAAGATGGGTCTGGTTTCATCCAACGGCATCCTTTTTTTTTGTGCAATTACATTCTGAAATCAAGTTTTTAGTTTCTTTTTCTTCAAGTTCTTACAGGGCAGGGATGATGGTCATGGTTGATCCAGCAAATTCATCCTTGTCCCAGTAAACTTTTGGATGCTTAACCAGGATCCAAGGGAGTAGAAAATTGGCCGCTCGCATGTTTCAGAATCTTATATACATTCAACTAAGCTGAACCAGACATACATGGCTATGCTTCAGAACATGAAGATCAAAATAAGTTGCGTAAAATTTGTACAATCAAGCATGAGGCCACTCCTTTTCACAACCGAAACAGGTAGGTTTCTCAAGCAGCGTATTCTTCTGCTTCATATCGCCAGTACTAAGAGAAAAAAGGATCAATTACTATACAATTGCCACTTGATAGAAACGCGTCAATTACAAGATTTACAACTATGTTCTATGGCGGATGCCAGGTCATGTCCAAAACAGGTGACTTCCTTTTCCATCCCACGGCTAGCTTGGCTAGCCAACTGCAACCTATCACTTACCTTCTTATTTGGAATGGGCAACATGGTTTGAGTGCACATGGATTGCTTCATGTTCTTGATTGACTCAGAGAGGCGTCATCATAATCATTCTCATAGAGGCATTCACCTTCATCAACTACACTGTTACCGCCGCCCTCATGGAAGAGGAGATTTGCTTCCTCTCTTCCTCTTTTCCTTGGATTGATGTCATTCATTTCGATGATGCTCATGATCCTCTCCCTAATACAGGAATCCACTCTGCCTTCCTTACCAAGATCTGAAGGCTGGATACCAAGAAGCAGGGCACATTCTTTGGTGAAATGAGCATCATTAGATGACAGTATTAGTCCTGCAATTGTCCTTGAAAGTTCAGGGACATGCTTCTTTATCTGCAAAACAAAGACAACTAAAGATTTATGCATCGAGACTGTTGACTAGTAGAGCGAAAGTACTAGGTAGATTTTGATGTGCCGGTTGGCATAAGAGACTTGACTTCGCCTGATTTGAACAAACAACGCCATACCATGTCCATCGTTACTCCGGAGGCCCAAAACAAGCAAGAACTTGTACGAGCTTCCCTTTTAAGCTCATGCAGAATATACTCTGAAATGTTTCTTGGACAACTGTTTCTTACTAAAACATGAAGCAGTTTGGCAATGAGAGTGGGAAGAGGGAGATTTTGCGAGAGAGGGAAAGAGAACCTTGACAGCGTGGGGGCTGAGGAACAACCCTGGATATTTTGCCTTTAGATCATCAAGGGAAAGCTTCATTGCATTTTTGACGAGACTTCTATCTGGAAGTCTTTTTTTGTGTGTCCCTAATTTCTTAACTCTGGTAAGATGTTAAGGAACGCGCATGCAGATTTTTACAATGGGAAAACAATTTCATAGAATATGAACTTGTATGGATACTTTTTATGGTAACAATGGAGCGCAAGCTCCACAGTTGTAAATGGCTGTAAGTTCTCCCACTCTATCACCGCGTCACCATGGTCATCCACTAGATGGGACTTGATAGCCAAGCCATAATCTTTCCAATTGATTCTTGCCAGTGAACCTAATAATGCTGTAGGCATTGAGCATGGCACAAAGTTCTCGAAATATAAAACCTGCACAACATTTCGTATTTGCAATGTTATAAACCTACCAACCGCAGCTAATATTTTCTAATTGAATGCAGGCCCCTTCGACATATGTATCAGAGTAGTCATGGTCTTTTATCTTGAAAGTTACAGTTTTATCGTAGTTTATATAAGAAATCTATGTTGGATTACCACGAGTAGCATATCATAAACAAATTTTCGAGGATAAACTAACATGCCCAGGAAGAATCCGGAGTATTGACGTCCCCTGTCTCTGTGTGTGTGTGTGTGTGCGACAAACTAGCAACTAAGAATTTCTGAAAAGAAACTAAGTAGCATAGTCACACTGTCAAAGTGTACGAAGATGACCTTTGCGACGGAATCGAGTGAGCAATCAGATTCTGAATAATCTGGCACAGTTGCAACCACGATTACCGCCTCTACCATCTGATTATCATTCGGCAGATTTTCCCTCTCATATGCTAGACCAGTTCCAATCTTCAAATTTTCTCTACCAAGAAAGGTTATAGCAGATACAAGAAGCAGTAAGATGTTATCGCGATTCGTTATATATGAGAAGCGCTTGCATAGTTTAACAGAAAGAAGGTGCTTGCGATCTAAACTACGAGAGAGAGAGAGAGAGAAAAAAAAAACCTACGGATACAAATCTAAAAGAGGGAGCTCTTGCTTCCAGAAAATTTCAACTGATTGTGGTCACCTAAAATGTTGGCTGATTAGATCAAGGAAAGAATTTTATTCTGCCTATTCATTGGCAACAACGATGTCATTAATCTGGGGGAACCTTACCTGTTCGGATAGCATCTCCAGCAACCCATATCAATAGAATTTCTGTGCTTGAAAACATAATCTTCCATGCCAAGGGAGAGCCGCTCAATATTGGAAGTTGATAACGGTAAGGTAACACCTTCACTTGCTAATACTAAAGTATCACTAGAGGAGGAACCAACCATGTGTTCCACAATCAATTCAACCGAGATGCTCTGAAAAGGGGAAAAGAGCATTGAAAGTTCTTGAAAGGCAAAGCATTTCTTGCAAATATACCAGAAAATCTGATTAAATTGACAACAACATAATTGGGAAATATTAAGGTTTTTAAGTCAGACTCTTCACAACGGTCGCCGCTCAGATGCGGGTGCCGCTCAGGTGTGGCAACCAACAAATTTCTGTTTCTGTTTCTTCATTGAATTAGTCATGGAAACATAGCTTGTCAGTTGTTCATTTGTTGTTCACGGACAATTTTCGTATTTCATATACGAGTGTGTGTGTGTGTGTGTTCTTGCCGTTCTGGGCCTGGCACCCATGTTTTTCGGAAAATGCAGCACCTGCATCAGCATCCTTACCCACAACCCGCATCTGTCTGGCATAATTATAAGGCTGGACATGCTGTGAGACATTCAGCCACGTTTTCCTAACGGACAATTATTTACACAGCATAACCTGGCATATACTGTTCTCTGCCTCCCTTAGAAAAGCTAAATAACTGGACATTTCATGTTTACTTTAAATCTTGAATATTACGTATAAAAAGAACACAAGCAAAAGAAATTCCATTCTTAAAATATTAATAGGGACCATTTAAAGAAAAAAAATTCGCACCAAATGAGTGATGTTCTTGGATTCCATAAGTATGGATATATTGTGTATTTCACCTATTTAGCAAATTTCCATAACATTGCAATGTTCTCAACATACTGCAGACGACCGATGTTTGGACGGTGGAGTAGCATACGAAGACCACGAAGGATTTTCGCCAATGAAATGGTGAAAGCATGTGAACACATCCGATATATATGTCAAAGTTGAAGTTTGAAATTACCGGGATCTTCAATATGAGCATCTGCCAAAAAAGGAAAGGAACAGATTTCAGCTAGCAGGTCAAGAGAATTAATGAAGATGCAACTTTGTCTCTCTATCTAAGAAAGAACCAAACCTTCCTGCAAAATTGCATCATCCATGCCACACAAATATCTTTGTCGTCCTTGGTGGTGAGAGATACATCTGTACCACTGAGGTTGAAGAGCCACTCATTGCCCAAAACACAGTTTCAGAAATTTACAAAGAACCAACATGGAGGGAAATACCACAAAACTTGCCTGAATTCGACACTTTTTTTCAATGTCGATGGCAATCTTACAAATTTGCTTGCGGAGGTAGTTTGAAATGCATCCACACGGTAATTATAGATCTCTTTTTCATGTACATCTATAAAGTTCCATTCAAGTGAAGACATGATCAATTAAAACCATGAATCTTTCCCAAGAACTGCAAGTTTCCTCCTGCTTCGACCACGGTTTTACAGCTTAAAAGAGATTCTAATTTGTCATCAAGGGAAGAAGCAATTCAAGTTCTGGGTTCTACCAAATTCTCCAAATATCTCATGCGTAACATCATTATCCACAAAAAGGTAAAGAAACTCACCCGTTGTAGCAATTGACAGAACTCCATCTGTATGTCAATTATATAAAGAGAATAAGTGGAGAACGCTAATTATCAAGTAATGTGAATTTAGTAACCCAAATTCGAACGGTCCACTTCAGTACACCATAATTCCGAGACAATTTACCCCATAAACCGCAGAATTCATGATTGCCCAAAACTTGAAACTCTGACAAGTCGATCATATCTCCAGTATCCGATACTAAATTGCCAAAAAACAGCCAATTGAGAGAAATATTTCATCAGTTCAGACCATCTTGAAATGGAAAGTAAATTTCAGGATCCTAAAAAGCTCAAAAGAATTAACAACTTGTTATGATCACATGCAAAATTGAAATGCAATTCGAAAATCAAGAAGCACACAAATAAGCAACTCCTTCATGTCGATGTCATGAGAAAAAAATCAGAAAACATGCAAAAAAAGGCAAACGACGACAAAAGTTCACCTGAGATCCTTAGGCCCAGATCAGGACATCTCTTGACGACAATTGAAACCCGGCACAGCCGATTGCTGGACCGGCACCGTTGGATTGCTGAATTGATAAGCTGAGAAGATCGAACGATAGATCAAATGCAAATAAGCAAAATTAGTGAAAATAATCAGAGAAAATGACCAATAGAGGTTAACTCTCTCAAGAATCGTACAAGAACAAGACTGAAGAAAGCTAGAACAAAACATACGAATCGATACAGAGTTTGCGTCGAAGAGGACGACATGAGGGACGGATTCCGGGAGGGAGGGGAGAGGGCAGAAGGGAATGGAACTGGAGTCCTGGTCACGTTTCAGTAGTAGTCTTTACTGCAGTGCTTGGCCTTGATATTTAGGTGCTCATCGGTGTTAGCTCATTAGCGCTAATTTCCCTAAAAAGCGTCGAAAAATTGGCGGGAACATGGACGGGCTCCAATTCAGTTCGGGTCGGGTACGTTAATATGTGGAATTGGGTAAGGAACTAAACTGCTTCTGATTAAGCCTCTACATGGTTGATGCGTGTTGGTATAAAATTCTTCCTTCCGATCCGGTTTTTAGTGTAAGTTCCACTAATTCTCGGAACAGGGTTCAGAGATTTTAAAATTTTGTTGGTCTCATTTTGAAGTCTTATTAGTTTTAGAAAAATGTTTCCCATTCAGCTATGTTGTTTTTTTTTTTCAATTTATAATTTTTGAGAATATTATATTTGTCGTATCCACGTATGTAGGAATTGTAAAATTCATGTGAAGTTCTGAATTTTTGCAATACAAGGTACAGCGATTAGCGAACCCCTTTTTGACAGTTAACTTTATAAAAAAGGAGGCTTGAGAAGATATTCCAAATCATAACAGCTTTTATTAAAATTAATATAAACTGAAGATATTCCAAATCATATTATCATAACAGCTTTTATGAAAATTAATATAAACTTTAGGGTTGCTTTTGATCTCTTGAAAATGTTTAAGACCCTCGCCGCCCTTTACTCCGCTCGTCGTGTAGAACATTGAGGGGGAGACAAATCTACCACCAATATATAAAATTAATATAAACTACAACCAATGTTTTATGGATGTACCATAACTTTTGGGATAGGTTCATGGAATAATGGACTGCTGCTTTCTCCCTATAATTGTCATTATACCCTTGCCAAGTCCATAATTTTCATTAATCAACTTTAACAATTGACATTTACTTTTATATAGCTAACTTAGGTTTGGTTTCAGCAATATTAAAAAGTTAGTTGTTTTATCATAGACAAATTCAATGGGGGAGAAAAGACACTCGGCACACAAATCATTGTCTTGAATTACTAATGGGACTTTAATTTATAGGAAAAAAGAAGACTTATCAAACAAGTTGTGAGTAAGTGTAGTTAAGTGACATCATGCCCACCGACACAGGGGCAGAGTCAGGAATTTTTTGTCGCAAGGACCAAACTATTGTTTCAAAATTTTAAGAAGGGCCGAAATAAAAATTTATAAATTTTTAATATATATTAAACTAAAATTTTTCAAATTTACATATACATTTTTAAAGTTTTTAAGATCTGAGGGAGGGCCAAGGCCCCTACTGAGCCCCTTCCATCCGCCCCTGTGGCCACACACATGAAGTGCAATGTTGCTAAAGTAGTTCCCAAGAGTCACTATTTCCAGTTCCCATTTTAATAGATCACAAGATAATCTGTAGCCGATTCTTGGCTTTGGTGAAGAGCAAGTTGCATAAGCAACCCCCCGTTTTCTCACTTTTAATTCCAACCACATGAAACATTGGCAACTTGTTGCTATCAATGTGGCCGGTGTGCCCTTTAACGGCAGACCAGGCAAACACTGCGGCCTAATTTTTTGCCGATTGGGTACCATTGAAATGCTATGCCAATTTTGATATCTGATATCTCAAACAGGCAGAAGTTCAGTTCATGCCAGGCACAAAAGGGTTTGTAGGGCACCAGCTTTGCGCCAAGCCGGCGAAGATAGCGGGCACCGGCTCGCAACTAAGGATGTCAACGGATTAGGTTCAAATCAGATGTATCCTTTTGTCATATGCATAACCTGTTTATTGGATATTCATACACTCGAAATTCGAATTTGGATTACAATACAAATAAGGAAAAGTATATACCATGTTTGGATCTAATTTTTAGATTCACATTCTGAATCCAACCTTTACATTCACATCTGAATCTGAATCCGTCTTTTAGAAACACAGCTGAATATGAACTGCATTACGATATGTTGGGAATGGATATTCGAAATGTGTGGATATTGGTTATAGGATATTTATTTAAAACTGAATTTGAACCCGAGTTCGACTGAATATTTATTTAAAAGTAAATCCGACTCATTTCTTAAATCTACATCCCATCCAATTTATTGATTTCATGTTTTTTTCCCCACATTCGACCTTGGTTCAGTCCTGGAATCCGGTCCATTGACATACTTATATGCAAGAAACTACAAGAAGTTTGATGACCATACTGGTAAGATGATCCCCTTAGTTAAATGTCAGTGCTTAATTCGAAGCTTAATACATGAAAGCAATATCGTATCATCTCTATACCATAAATTACCATTCAAAACGGCTTGAAGCAGTGGTGCCGCGGCGGAGCCACACACTACACCAGCCCCTCAATGTTTCTTTATTTTAATCTTCAAATAGTTGCTCTGTTATATATATGACGAATACGAAAATTTGTGAATGAGTGTCCGTCCAGAAATTTTTTTTTGGCTCTGCCACTTGCTTGAAATATGAGCATTTCCTTTCACTTGGCGAAGAATCCCCTCACTGGTCCTGTGACCTATTGTCCTATTTTGGACATATAAGTGGTCGTGCCATCTACCAAAATTTCTATTTTTTCATAAAGCTACTGTCTGTCCAAATATGATTGAAACTAAGCTTCTTGATAATTGAGTTTACACCAAAAGTTGGTCCTATATGATGAGAAGCATCGCATCCGTTTGGAAGGGAGGCTTGTGAATGTCAACAAGTCGTCTCAAGTTATTAATTAGTTCAAAGCCCACAAGAACCGAAAGAAGCGACCAATTTGGGTAGGTCTTATGTAGGATAAAATGTCTCGCCAGCAATTACTAGTTAGTACAAAAGCTGGGGAATGATATGTCAATCAAAAGGCAGGGTAGAAATGAATATCTTGAAGATTGGTATGCTAAATGTTGAAAGCGTTAATTACGCTCATATTCCTAGGGGGGTATGAAGCATACCTTAGAACCGAAAGTAGGTATAGTACTCTGGAGAGTTGCGATCATTTTGTTGTGGTAGGATGAAATACTCTTGCTCACCCAAAATAGAGGTTGTCGGTAACTATGGGTTTGTCTGTTAACGTACGAGAATGTACAATAGATTATTATCGATCGTACGTTTTGACAAAAGATGAAGAGTTTATAAATGCATGGGGCCTACGATCAATCATTCTCCCTTTAGCTTTTTCAATAGGAATTGAAATTAATGAGCTAGCTAGCTACAGGGCCCTTCAAATCCATCAAACTAGGGAAACATGGTTACTTTTGTGCCAAATTGTTATAACTATTATCCGCCCTTGTTCCTAGCTTCTTTAGTGTGAGAACCGAATTCCTAGCTTCTTTAGTGTGAGAACCGAAGCCAAGTAGGTATGCTAACCTAACCTATTTATGTATGTATGCATGTATGTATGTATGTATGTATGTATAACTTAACCTATTTATGACGCTCTGGGGTCGTCATTTTTGTGGTTGCTTAACCTATTTAGTGGTTGCTTAACCTATTTATGTATGCATGTATGTAGTTTTTATAAAGAAAATGTTAACCTATATGTATGCATGTGTGTATGTATGTATGTATGTATGCAGTTACTTTATAGATTATTGGAGGCCGCCAGTTAAGGTATATATGTGAGCAGAAAAAAAAAAAAAAAGAGAGAATTTTCTTTAGTGTAGCCACGTCATGACCATTCCTCACATCTTCATCTTTCTCTTGGAACTAAAGAAAAAAGACATGCATGATTTGCCTCCTACTGTACAAATTGCATGGGGTTTTAGCTATATATGCACATGCATGATCCTAAGCGCTGGTGATGCAACTAGTACTGTCTCATCTCATGGTTTGTTTTTTGAAGATGAGGGAAAAAGGCACACCCTGCTATTTGGTAGAAATAAGCGTTCTCTCTGGATACTAATCCGTTGATTATCTTTGAAAACCTTTATTAAAATGTTGTGTTTCAGCAACTACTTATCAATATACTATTATCAATATATTAATGTAATTTATGGCCACCCTCCTTAATGAAGATCAAAGATCAAGTATTGCCATGTAAGTAAACACAAATAAAAATCTCATGGCTTAGGGTGGAGGCTGATAGGCACCAAAGTTTTTATTTTGACTATCAGGATCATCAACCTCTTATACTGTAAAAAGGGGATCACCGATGTTTAAGTTAAAACATTGTAGGAGCAACACCTCAAGACACTGAAAACAAGCCTTGTACCTCAAGAGGACAAGAGATTTCTGTGAAAACTTCTGTGCCTTACCGGATGGTAGGCGTCTCCTGTTCACATGAGGAAATCACCAATTACACATTTAGAAATGAATTTTTTTACCGATTTGGAAATTCTAACAGAACATGGTGGATGTTCAAAGTCGATTGCTCACTTCATTGTTTGACCCTTGTAAGCCACCACCTCATGATTCTATAAGAAGAAAGCATTTTCATCTTCTTAAAGGTTGTTTTTGCCTTTCCATTTTTTCCTTATGGGAAGGGTGGTTCTTGACTTTCCATATCAAAGGCATTTTGGTAATTAATGCATATGAAAAAACATATAACCTACTTTGCAATTGATGATTAATAAATGAAACCCTATGTATACACTTTGGATGAATGAGACCTCTTTTAGCGCCCCAACTTCAGGATCAAGGCTGCATCAAGGCTTGGTGTGCAGGTACTGCACCATAAACTTGATGTTGCATTTTGACCTATATGACACAGAAACACAGCGTTCATGAAAATTGAAATGATGCATGTCTGAGAGATCATCACAACCTCTCACTTGACAAGTTATGCCATGCCCCTTAAAGCGACTTATGCACACATTCAATCAGATATTCTCATCCTGAGAATTATGGATGTCTACGTTAAAGCTAACAAAGATCGCGTCTTATGGCTGGAAATTGGAGACGAAGCATAAAAGCCAGGCTATCGTCTCCACGGCATCAATGATTGGGATTCCATGGCTCCTCTCTTTGCTCCTTGAATTCATGGGCACCCGTACTACGTCGACAACGAAAGACCAACGCAACAAACCCTGATGCGTCGACCAAAAATTCTGGCCACACAACGCTGCGCCCAATCGAAGCTACGCTTAAATGCAACTTTCCATGCGCAGTGACAACTGCTTCCTCTTAAAGAAACAGGGGAGAAAATGGATGGTGCTTGAGAATTTATATGGCTCGAATCTTATCCCTTGAGTCACGCCTTCAAAAAGCAAAGTCGGTTCATGTTTCATGGAAAATGATCATGGCATCTACTGCTCCAGCCCTTCCCCAATGTTCATGAAGGTGCATGTGTGAGTCTTTATACCTATGCATGTGCATGTATATGAATGTATGTATGTGTTTTAACATGTGCTTTTCGAGCGTTGCATGTTGAGATCCACTAGATTTTTTTAGGTTTTCACCATTAATAGACTCTTTCCTATGGATTTTTCTATTCCATTTTCTTGGAAAAAAGGTGTTGGTTCTTGAATATCCACTATTTTTTTTTATAATATTTGTTTGTTTTGGAATGCTTCCCTAGTTTTTTTTATAATATTTGTTCATTTCCCACTTTTTTATATGCCTTGTTTTATATATGTTGTTATGTGCCTTCTTTTAACCATATAATATAGATAATGGCATGATTTTTTTTTTTTATCACGATAGCCTGTTAACGCCATTTCCTACGATAACAAGCTTTTTTTTTTGTAACTTAGAAGTAATAATATATTCAATTCTTGCTCCATTTATGCTTCACTAGCTAGCTTGCTTGGAAAGTCTAGGGTCTAAAAAACATCTGGAATTTGTGAGATATGTACGTCGAGGTGATTGAATGTAACCAAAAGATAAATTAATGGATGCAGTGAACACAATGTGAAGAAAACCCAAGGCCTTGACTCAACCATTTTCACAATGTTTCACAATCAACCAAAATAGAAGGAAGTGAGATTTTAACTTCTGAATGTCAATTTTTTTTACTGTTCCGAGACTTGAAACTTGAAAACCATACATATTTCAAAAGATAAAAAAAATTCATGCAAAATTCTTGTCCAAAATCTTGTTTTGAAAGCATCTAAAACCTGCTTTCCAGAAATTTTATATGAGAGGAATTGTCCTGCGAGCACTTGTCACTGTTCAATTCACACTTGGCAGGTGTTAATGCAACTCGCTTCTTGATTTGACAGCTTTAATTTCAATTATTCACCCCACTTCATGTGACGACTTCTTCCTTTTTCTTTCCCTTTTTTTCGATTTTTTTTCTTAATAAGCCTCTCCAAGTGCCAATCTTTTTGGCCTTCTAAATCAAGCAGACTCCACAAAAATCACCTAATAGTGAAGACGACGGTGCCTTGTCATCTTTGGTTAGAGTGAGAAATCACCCATTATCTCTCCCTCTTTCCCTCTCTCTCTCCTCCTTTCTCTCTCTCTAAAAGCACCACACATCTCCTTCCTATAAATTCAACCGAGACTAGTTTAACTCTTGTTCTTACGAGGTGCAATGGATAAGCTCTGCAACGCCAACGAACAAGGTGAAACGAGGAAAGGGCCATGGACCATGGAGGAAGACATGATCCTCATCAACTATGTCAGCACTCATGGTGAAGGCCTCTGGAACTCTCTAGCAAGATTGGCAGGTAACCCTCTTGTCGAGTGCTGCTTTCTCTTCGGGAAAAGACAAATCAAAAGGCCACAAAAAGAAGAAGAAACCTCTATTTTTCTTCCGAATTCATCTGTTTTCTTTTGTTCCTTGCCTTCCGCTTTGTGCAGGACTGAAGCGCACAGGGAAAAGTTGCAGGCTGAGATGGCTGAACTACCTGAAACCTGATGTTAGACGTGGAAATATCACGCCCGAGGAGCAACTCCTGATACTGCAACTGCACTCCAAGTGGGGGAACAGGTCTGATATGTAGAGTTGAATCTTCCTGCGTTCTTCCTCTTTTAATCATTTCATAGAAACTGGGAAATGGTGTTTCTTTGATGCAATTCGGCAGAGATCAACGGCTCGCAGAGATCAAGCTTTGCATATGATTTGTTCGGGCTTATTTAATTGTTTTGTCTCATAAATATCTCTCTTTCCCCCCCTTTCCCTAGGTTTCATGCATGGCCACTTAACTTCTTTTATATACATATATGTGTGTAAATAATAAAGAAAAATAGAATAGAATAGAAAATAGTTAAAATTTACTTGAAAGATTTCAAGGTGTGGGGATCGATGTATATCTAGAAATATATTAAAAGGTTTTTTCTAAATAAGTATAAAAAGGAATAACTTTAGTAGGGTTGTCATTACATATAATGTTGTTTTACAAAACTTGATACCGTGGGTGTTGTTTGGCTTAATGCAACGTTTTGTGAATTTTATAACCATGCCTTAATTTTTGAGATAGATTCATAAAATAATGACAAATCGAATAAAAAACTAACACTGCTTTCTCACTATAATTGTCATTATACTCTCCCCTGAGACCATATTTTTTATTAATCAACTTTGAGAATTGACCTTTACTTTTATATAATATTCGCTTGACTAAAAAACATTCTGCTTTAAACTAGTTGAGACAAAGATTGAACAAAATCTTGACAAAGGTAAATCCCGCAATATTTTATGTTTTTCGAAAACCATTTCAAGAAAATATTGATAACTGTAAATTTAAAACAGCACTGAAAACTATAGCTTATAACAAAATGAGTGAACCAAAAATTAAAACCCAATGACTTTTGCATCTGTCGTGTTATAGTATTAGTTTGTTCTAATTAACTTCATGCTTGTGGCCCCTAAATATTCTTTTGCTCGATAGGTCATTAGTTATACCAGTTTTGTGAAATACGACAACACCATTAGATCCTAAAAAGGCGATTTTTTGTGGTTAATATGTTAGTTGCCTAACCTCTGACGTACATGGTTTCATATATATGTGAAGTGGAACTCCTCACCTTTTTTTACCTACTTTTCTGTTTGTTGCATTAATTTAACTGATTTTTTTTCCTGTATTTGAAATTTATTATATTATTATTATTTCTCTCTCTCTCTGTCTATATATATATGTATGTGTGTGTGTGTGTGTGCGTGTGTGTGTTATAATTCCAAAAGAACTTGTGAAAATATGATGTTTTGGATCAGATTTTGTAACATCTCAAATTTGTTGGCTTATAAATCTCGTCTCTCACATATAGGTTGTGTTCGGATGACACCTTCAAAGTTTTCTGAAAGCCAAGTTTTATGGCAACATGGTTTCATAACCAATTTTTAAAACTTGGTTTACATGAATTAGGTGACAAGACAAAAACGACTGGACTTTTCTGTAATTGACTTGAGGGGATCAACCAATTGCATTCTAAGTGCTTATGTTTTTCTTTTGATCTTATAGTTATAAATATTTTTTCACGCATATTTGTACAATTGAATTTATCAAAAACAACTTCAGTAGCTCAAAATACAAACATAAGCTAGATATTCTATTTAATCAAAAAAATTATATACATACATATATGTATGTGTGTGTGTGTGTGTAGATCTTATTATTTATCAATCGTATACAACTTGACCATTGAGTTTATCTATATGAATACTATTGATGAATACATGAATATCAAAGACGCATAAATGCCTTGGATGTTTTCTCTAAGTCATTCAAAGGAATTAAATCATTTTAAGTGAAAAAAAGAAGGCAATTCTTGTCCATTTTTAAGAGTACAAGGGTTAACAACAAAAATATGTAGGACGAGAGTCAGTGATTTATTACTTCATGATAACTTCGCATATATCTTAAAGGTAGTGAAACTGTCTCTTTTTGTTCTGTTATTTTGAAAACATACAGCTTCCATGCGTGACTTAGAAATACTTATATGCATAATCAGATCTACCGATTCAAGCGCACAAACTACCATTTGATTCAAAAAGAACTCCATTAACACCATTTGATCGTTCAACTTATATTTGTAGGTGGTCCAAAATTGCGAAACACTTACCAGGCAGAACAGATAATGAGATAAAGAACTACTGGAGAACTCAGATTCAGAAACGTTTAAAGCAAGCGCCGCAGGGCTTGGAGGGCCAGCAGACCGATTCCTCAACCAGCACTGCTGCTGACGGCGCCGCCACCGATGGTGGCGGCAATTCTGGTGATCGTGATGCACGATGGATGTTGCCTGAATTCTGTTCAGGATCATCTGCAGCTGCTGCACCCACGACTCAAAACTCCATGCACGAAGCCAGCACGTCCACATGCTTCCCTGAGTTTGATGAGCTTTCCTCCGTCTTCAATGATGATCACGGCGACAGCACATGGGGAATGGATGAGCTTTGGCCACTGCAGCCTTTCAATGGCTCCTAAGTCAGCTGATCAGGTTCTTGCATCAATATATATGTAGAGACGTGATATTTCCTTGTTTTAGATATTGAACTTTTGTTTAGCAGTTTGGTATATGAAGACTTCTATATTATGTATGACAAAAAGAAGTTACTAGTTATAATCTAAACAACGTCCACCGATAGAGAAAGAGAGAGGGGGCCAGTGTGTTGTGTTGTCCTTCCTATAATTTGTATATTTAAAATGGCTATCAAAAAGATATTTGTGAACTTGAGCTTTGTTGGGTTTTTCAGAAACTTTATATCCCGTTTGGATGGTGCTAAAATCATGTCAGAAGTCTGGTTTTAGCTGAAAATTTGTTTGATAAACTCAACTCTAAAGCCAAGCATGCAAGAGAATTTTGGAATCAATATTTCATGTAAGTTGAGAACTATGAATACGATTACTTGCATGAGTTTGATAACAAGAGCTCCAATCATCTGATTCAATGCAATTCCTAAATGCATACGCGACCAAGCTGAAGGGTATCATGTGAGTTCAAATCTCACGATTTTGTGTCATTCGCCAGTGTCCTCCAAGGGAACACCAAAATAGTTTTTACCAACATCCTGTCTACTAGTATGTGATTATTTATAGAGATCTTAATTTTCTCTTGATCCAACAAAGAAAAACTGATCATTATTATTGTTATTGTTATTGTTATTATTTTGCTACTATGATTGTGGTTTGGAATATTTAGATAATAAATCCTTCAAGGACCACGCCTCTAAAACATAGATCTTAAAAAGAAGAACACCAGGGAATGCTTCTAGGGATAGCAACACGAGAAAGCTGAGGGTCTTACTTTCTTGATCTTGGTGATGATATCTAACGCGCTTGAAATGAGATATTTTCTTTCACATGGCATGTTGTGTGGCCAATATGGTTGTTCAACCCAGATATTATCTAATGATATGGCAACTATAGACGTGCATGGCTCATATTATTATAGTGTCTTAGCTTGAAGACCTGCAACTTCAGAGATCTTGTCATGCAGTGTGGTATGTCATGTGGCCTTCAAAGCTAGAAGCTAAAACTAGAACTACATGATCAACCCATGAACGTGGTCCAAGTTATATATATATATATGTGTGTGTGTGTATAGACACATACACGCACACACTAGTTACAACTAATTCTTTAGACAACTCATTTTCTCCCTTCCTTCATTAAATGTTCAACAGTAGTGATTCATGAAGACAAACATAAACCATTTAACTTGTCGCGATCAATAGTTGTTAAGATATGTAGTATGTGTGTATGAAAATGGTGACATGTGTCACGTAAGTGATTGATGAGCAAAAGGTTGGCCAGTTCATGCATAAATATCATAACATTTTCTAAGATGGTAGCCACATGATTCAGTAACACGATAAAGCGAAGCTCCTTGTTTTAGGTAAATGGCAGTACCAATGTGAAACACATGGTTGCAAGTTCCATAAGAGTAAAAGCGTGGAGTAGCAGACGGCATCCGAAAGAAGCATAGCTCCATGAAATAAAATGGGAAATGCACATGCATTATGTAGCAGTGGTCTGCTATACTATAAACCACTGGTTTATGGATATCTATGCCATGACCAGGGAAAGTAGTGGCCGAATTAGAAACTTGGTGTCTTGTCAATCGCTTCCAATATTATCAGCTTTGCTGGATTGGATTCCTTGTTCTAGCATATTGAAATACTGGAAAGTTGAAATTTTGACTCTATGATTGGATGATGATGCAAGAAAAGCACTTAACATGATCATAGAGCACTAAATCATGGATGGGTTGGCAAGATAATTACTTCGAATAGCACTTTGGTGAAGTGTGTTGGAAAAGTTAATCGCAGTTTTCTTCAAGATGGTGCAAACTTTAAACAAGCAAGGTGACCATTACGAGGTCCATGCTTGAATGTTGAATGATATGTTGCTTTTTTTTTTCCTTGTAGAAAGGCACAGAAATTGGCTTGTTTCGAAAGATCATTCCTTATTTGTTTATAGACAAAGGCAACTTTGAAAAGAAATTGCTTGCTATTTTGGAATCATAGGTTCAACGCATATTAAAATATCTGGGGCTGTATATAACTAATTCGACTGACCTCTTTGCTGCGGGCTGGCCTTGAAGAAAATGGATAATCAAGTATAGGCTTTCCGAAGTAATGAATCGAGTTGTATTCATCTAGCATTTAACTGTCCGAATCACAGAAGATCCAGAAATTTTCTCCACATTATCTCTTTTCAATCCAATCTAAAATTGCGAGGAATACCTAAATTGTCTGATAATATGAATTGGATCAAGTATATGACCGAAGCATTCACCTGCTTGTGATCTCCTGATCATACACCAGGACTTCACATTCTTTAGTTGCATTTCCAGTAGTACCAATTTGGATAACCGCGCGTGCCTGATCTATATGGTAGAAAATGTTATAAGCCATTAATTTACTTAAGCTGTAGAAATTTCGACACCAAGTAATTTGAAGCACAACCACTGAAAGAATCAACTCCAGTTGCATAAAATATGAACTACGGGATCAGAAAGCGCATATATAGTGACTGCTATATAGTGAAGGTCCCAAGATCTTCTTTATTTGTCAATCGAAGATGTAAACATCTAAGACGTCAATCTACTAAAGAAGATGGAATAACAAGGCATCTGGCTGTAGGCATTGTAGTTGGTTCCAAAAAACTAGGAGCCTGATTATCGTAACTCCCCTTGAATAAGTTAAAAAGGATGCATACTTCACCTAACTGAATATTTGAACTAGTTCAAAACTTCAAGATAAGTTTACTTTTCCAAAGATTGTCTTGAATCATTAATGAATATGTACCATCGTGATAGAAATTATGACTATATTGGGAGAACTTGATAAATGAGGAGAGGGGAAATGCCAGAAAGGGTTGAAGCTCGTCCTTCTAGTAAAATTACTCTATCCAACTTAACAGTTGCAGTTGCATCGGCTATTAATGTCTATGAAAATCGAACTGATGACTAGGCTTTCACAGGCCTACCGGCCCCACTAGTTACCCTACATCTCTTGGAGCACTTGAAAAATAAGGAGTTAATAACCTTTTTTTTTTAAAAAAAATCTTCTATCCAGTCGTTCCATCGCAGTAATGAATAGATAAGGTGAAAAGGTTCTCCCAGATGCATACTTCTCACGGGAAAAGTACATGCAATGTCCGATTCTTCGTTGAGCATGAATTATGAAAGTAGAGCCAGCTGAAAAAAATTTGGTTTTAAATTAGGTTCAACATGAAAGATATATGAAATTGACAACCAAAATATCCAAAGCATTTTAGGAATTGAATTCACTGATTAGACACAGCAAGGATGATAGCTAGCTGCTTTGGCATTATTAATAGCACCAAAATGATGATATCGATCAACAGTGGAAATTCGGGCATGACTCCAAAATATCTATGGTTTTAAGAGTTTCGCTATGATGTAGCCATGCATGACATGTGAGCAATGACAAGCCCATCCCTATCTAGTACTTGGGTTTGATCAATCGAATATACCTAGCATTCACATGAATCAATTTTAAGCAGCAAATCCATGCATTGTGATTTTAACCATGGTAGCCTCTTTTGATATTCAAGACCAGAGGCGGAGACATGTGTGTGCAACGTGTGGACAATTGCCTACACGGACTTACAAAAGAACCTTTTTTTTGTATTTTGACACCTCAGAAAATTTTCTTATTTATATGTTGATGCATCTTACAAATTTTAAATTTATTGTTACTGCCACTTAGCCAGAAACATCTAGCTACTGTCAAAAATCGCTAGCTCGGCTCCTGCCCAGAAGCCTCGAATGAACAAACATGCAATTGATTGCCTTGTTAGTGACGATGCCGAAAGAATCACCTGGTTCTGATTGGACAAGCCATGTGCTGGCAAGAACTCATCGTGGCCGTGAAGATCCCAGGTGATCGTCGAAGTATGCACTTTGTCTAACCAGGAGAGAAAGCATTCTAGGCGCGAGAGATCTTTACGGTAGTGAAGAGAAGAAACTGCAAAAAATTGCAAGGAGATCACCTCTTTAAATCAGCAAAGCTTGAAGAACCTTAGTAGTAAAAGAACTTCTAAATTGATTTCAGTAGGCTATCTTCTACATACTATTTAGAGAGAGAGGGAGAGGGAGAGTGATCTGCATCATACAAACAATGGAACATTCGATTGATTGGATGGTACTATAGCTCAGGTAAAAAAGTAAAGACCCTTCATGCCCGTCAATTTGTTCATACTTTTTTGGCATAGGGTACCAACAAAAAGCATGGAAAATTCTATATTATTAAGGCATGAACTGTAGAAATGATGAAGGTTGTGCTTTATACCGAAGCTGGTTATATGTATTGGCTCAGTAGGCAGAGAAGAGCGGCATTTGAATGATATTTCTTTTCTAACTTAAATGTAGCTTTCTTATATTTCTAAAGATTAGTATGTAATGGTTGTACTACATTTTATGGAAGAATCAGTAGTAGTGATCAAAGTTAAATTTGGCCTAGCAAATTTTCTTATTATTGAGAAAATGGTGTTACGGCCACCATTTTGTCATTGACGTTGATGCCAAGTGCTTGTCCAAAGAAAGCCTTGATCTAGTCCTAACAATAAACCTTATGCTTCCATATTTTTCTGACCTTGTGAAAAATTTTTACATTATTTTTCTAATATTTTTGTAAAATTTCTGCACGTAAATTATCATATAGTTTAAATGACCTTTTGAAACACTTTTAACATGAATTTTAAATTACTTTATGAAATAAATTGACTTTTACTGACTGATTTTAATGTGAATTTATTTTTGTGAACTTGTTGTTTGAATTTCATATACCCATAATTTTTTTTTATTATGTGAAATTTCATATGCTAAAAATAAATTTTAAGGAAAACATATTTTGGAAACCTTTTTGTGATTTGAATGACATTCACCCATTTTGGATATCGTCACTTGCTTTTTACAAATCATTGATAGACTCAGGGCGAATCCTTTTCTATATCATTTTAAGTCTGCAACCTTTTACTGATTCTTGGAAAGAATGATTTTTTTGCAGATTTTGCTTTTCATAATTATTTTACAATCTTCGACAAATTTTAATGATCATTGTAAAACTTGTGCAATCATCTCCATATTTTCACTCTTTTAAATATTTTGAAAAAAATCATTTTGGAACCATCCATGAAATTTTCTAGGGATAGAATCAAATTTCTATTCAGATACATAAAATGCAAAACCAACTGTACAAACTTTAATTGTAATCGGATTTAAATGTCTGCCAAAATCAGGTATTGATAAAAATTCTGGCATGAAAATACTATACAGAATACACATTTGATTCATAGCATAGCTTATCAGAGCAGTGATGCATAGATGGTGCATTCTCATTTTGATTCCCATATTTGATTCCCATATGTGCTACTTTCTAGGGCCACTAAACCCATAGGTGCTACTTTCGAGGGCCACTAAAACTAACGTTTGCTTTGTTGAGTTGAAAGCGGCCCTACTACTGTTCAGGTCGCAACTCAACTAAGAACCCCTAAAGCAAGGTCTTCAAGTCTCAGAATACACATTATATTACTAGGAAAATATAATCTTTTAAAATTAATCCATGGAATTCAGATTTTGGGTGTGCATAAGAAACCAGGGGATTAATCACATCACTAGGTTTTTCCATTTTCCAGAATACTGGACGACATGCATCCTAGAGAAGGTTGCGTGCGCCTGCGCATGGTACGCTTAAAGGAGGAATGCATATGTTGGTAATTTTTAAAAAAATAAATGTCCTTTATAGTTTTTTTACTTTTTTTATTTTCATTTTTGCCTTTATAAAAAGTTTTTTTTTTCAATATGAACCGAAGGTATTTTAGTCGTTAACCATATCGAGCATGACCCATATAACCAGGTCCCATGCTGTTTGCTCTTTCTATAGTTAATCATTTTCATGGGGTTGCCCTCATAATTTTTTATGGCTTATCTCACCTAAAGTTAGCGATTTACAGCTCTATACAAAAATTATATTCCTCATTGTGGCACATAAGACTTCAACAAACAATGGAAAAATGTTACCATTTGAATATATATACCTGGGATTCAGATCTTGGAATTTTAATGCCAGGGGAGGAAAATATGAGATAGAATTAAGGCTGGGCATAGAGGCATAGAGCCTAACTGAGCCGGCCCAAGGCTTGAGAAAGTATATTCCAAGATGTAAAGAACTATTTGAACACCAATTTCAGAGTTGCTTTTTGTTGTTCATTGCTTTGAGATGTTTTCAGAAATATTCATTAATTAAAAACATCCTTGTCTTATCACTTGTGAAGCCGTGTTGTTCTTTGCTAGTTCCATGTCCTTTTCTTGTAACTATAAACAGTTCGTATGTCTGACCAGGGAAGACTGTTACTTTACTTATATTGCTGGAAAATTTTTATTTTCCTGTTATCTATATAGGATTCAATTGTTTTATGTTGATTATACATACATAAAAATTAGTTATCGGACTTGGCTGATAAACAACTTTATGCCTGTTAGGTACATTATTTGATATTTATGCATACTTGAAACCCTTAACATTTTATATTTTAATATCTTAAATACCCTTGGCGACGTGCCAAAAGTTTTTAAGAAAACCATGGATGATACAAAAAGAGTTTCTAACGAAGTCATCGGTGACTAGTAGTTTATAAGTGAGCTGACTTCTAGCATTATATATATATATATATATATATATATATATATATATATATATATATATATATATATATATATATATATATATATATATATATATATATATATAGAGAGAGAGAGAGAGAGAGAGAGAGAGAGAGAGAGAGAGAGAGAGAGAGAGAGAGAGAGAGAGAGAGAGAGAACTAAATAAAAAATAAATAGAGACAGAATATTGAGCCAAGTGACTCCGGCCACAAAATAAAAAATAAATAGAGATGAATATTGAGCGGAGTCAGGTCCAGAATACCCAACTCGGGCCATCCCGACCCAGTGAGACTTTTTTTTTTTTTTTTTTTTCAAGTCAGCTCAAATGTCAAATAACCAACCCCTGACCCATCACGGGTCTGGCACCCAACTAGTTAGTTGCATAAAGTTTCCTGCCAACAAAATTTAGGTGAGAAACTAGCTAGATGTCGATATCCACAACGCTTGCTTGCATATGAAAACTAAATATTCCAGGCTTCCAGCCACATGTCGAAATTTATCCACAAACTTGAATGAAAGCATTAAAGAGGTGAAGATAAGCTTCTCCAGCCTTTAGATGGACATTAGTTCCCATGCAGTCCCAGATGCACTCCGAAGTTGAATGATTTTTTATCTTCTTCCATACAGAGTTATCAAGTGCAATAGAAAACAAAACTTTCCTTGCATACTGAGAAGAAGTATTTCAACCTATCGTTTATACCTGGAAAATATATTTATTCAGTTTTTCTACTTGTCTTTTTCGAATTTGACGACCTGGGTGCATGTTAGCTAGTTGCTTTGCATTGTAGGAATTCAATTAGATCAGTTGTTTACACAAACAAAATGGTGCTTGAGATATTTCGAAAACTAGCTCAAAAGTATTCATATTTTCAAAATCATGTTTTGGTACCTTTTCACTCTTCTTCTTGGGAACTTGACCACAGAGACATGATCTGAATTTTCTTTTATTTAGTAGTAATTTACTATCAACGGATACATTAATGTAGCATATGAGGCGTTCGAAGATTAGCTCAAAATTATCTATATTCTCCAAGCCTTAGAATCACGTCTTTAGTTTAAACATGACCCAATAATTTGCACATACCAAAAGGAGAAAACACACTAAATACAACTATAAGATATCATCTAACCAGGAAAACTGTCCGTTCCCTAAAGATGGTAGTGCGAAACTATATCGTAGGTCGGCTCTATACACAATTGTCTTTGATGTTTATACATCCTATCATCTCTTCCTAGGGTAGTGTAATCAGTCGGGTTGCATTGCATGTTTTCAGCTCGAATATTTGAGGGGTGTTATTTTGATAGCAGGGGCAAAGCGAGGATTTTTTTTAGGGTTGAGCCAAGCGGTTCAACGAATTTATCTACTAAGGCTAAACTAAACTCGAATAAAAAAATACATTATGCAACAAAAAATTTTCAATTTTGTTAATGTAATTTTTTTTTTCACTTAATTTGGGTGGGGCCTAGGTCTAGGTGGACCTCCCTCACTTCACACCTATTTGATGGTATTAAAGAGTATTGATCTTGAGATTACAACCGTGTTATTGTGGAAGTCAAGTGAATCCACTTTGTCCTCTCTCTTTCTCTCTTTCTTTTTGTGTGACACAAGTAATAAAAATTTATATTGAAAGGTTGCAAGTTGGGGCGCAGTAGGTGACAGCTTTTATACATCCTTGACACTTTCTTACATTATTGTTGTCCTACTTGCTTTTTTTCAATTAACTTTTGAAAATGAGATAATTTTTCTGCTACTATTTTGGATAGTTTTTTCTTCTTTTAAAAGGAACATTTCCTACCATTTACTTGTTTATTCATTCTAGCGGAAACCATTGCAAGAACAAAAAAAAAAAACCTGAGTCGCCGCTCAAAAGGTTACGGCCGACGCAAAAGCAAACACGAAGCACAAGTTGGTCAATGTCATGCAATTATCTTTTCTTATGTCCAACATCATTTTGGATGTAAAGATCAAAATTATCTATTCCAGGGATTGGGTTGCCCAGATTAATAGTATTTTAGAATTTATTTTCTTTCCTTCCTATTCTGCTTCTTTTGGCAGATTACCCCTGCGATTGCGGCTCGTGCCTCTGTCGTTCAACAGCAGTGGATGATGACCACACCAAGAAACTCACCAACCAACCCCCACACATCCCCCCGTTTAACGTCAAGACTCCCCAACTTGGGCGGTGTTCCCATAGAAGCCTTGCCTGGTCCAGAAGCAGAGGAGGAGACAGCGGGGGAGATGGTGGTGCAGGGTGCGGGTGGTTCTATCCACAGGTCTGGGTCAAGGCCTCAGCTTGACCTGAGTGGCGCAGCCATTCAGGAGAATTTTGAAGGAAGAAACCCGACCATATTGTTGCCCAACCAGTCTGATGATATCTCCCACCTTGCTTTGGACATTGGAGGTGAGTTTTATCGTGCTCTTGTCTCTTCCCTTGTTGTCTTTTTTTTTTTTTTGGGGAGTGGGGGTCGAGATACCCATTTTTTTCCATTTTGTTTGGTAAGTGGATGGTTGTTGTTTGTGCCATTGTTGTGGCAGTTTGTTTTCTTTTGTCAGTTTCTTTGGAAAATTTTGGTTTGCCAACTATTTTTTCTTTTTAATGTAGACACTGGTGTTATGGGAACTCATTGGTTTTGCTGTTGCGTTATGGAATCTGTTATTAGTTAGATTGGTGGTGTTTTAAGCTACTATTATGTAGGAATTGGGTGCTGCTCCGATTTATTGGAATGGTTGGCATTCTATTTGTTCAGGGAGTTCGTTTGGTTCTGTTTTTTAGATCCAGAAAAGGATTGGATGGTGACTATAGGCAATCTGCTATTACTAAAATTGTTGTCCTATGATCTTCATCCGTTTTGTAGAGATGCTTTCAGAGTTATCTGTTTAGCTGTTTCAGCAGGTGCATCTTGCCAAGAGTTTCCTCAATTTCTTTTTCCATGGAAATTTGGCACTCAGTCATTCCCAAGTAACGGAACTTTTTGGTGTTTCACTATGGAAATTAGACTTTCTTGAACTTCCGGAAGCTCATGAAAAGTTGACAAGGTAGGGATGCCCTTAGATAATCTGCATTTCTTAGTTGATAACAGCATCAGATCTATGTTAGGGTCTCTGAAGAGATTCACATTCCCTTCTAAATTACCTCCATGGACAACCTGACCTGATCTCTTCTAGGTCGTGGAATATCTACCTTCTTTCTAGTCTCTATAATGTAGCGTTCTATGTAACTAGAAGATAATTAGAAGAACCCTTGGTTTCTTCGTCAACATGATACCATGGGTCGTCCAGTCAACTTCCAACAGAATCAGCCTTAGTGTCCATATTAGAATCTTTCAGGTTTTCACAGTTGATGAAGAAAAGTTAATGGTTCTTCGATTTAGCCTGTTTGGATTGATAATTGCAGTTGTATCAACTCATTCACAATGTAAAAAGGTTCATCCATAATATGGCTAACTGGGGACAATGGAAATGATTTCACTGTGGCAATGCATGGTATAGTTTGGCCTTTCCACAACAAGGTTAAAGCTATGTCACAGGGGTGCATGTACGGTACAAGGACGGGTATGCCAGTATGTGTTCGGACATGGCAACTTTGAAAATTGTGGGTACGCAGGTACGACAAATTTTTAAATTCCCAAAACTGATAAAATGAAAAAAAAAGACATTAATAGTTCATACTTGTAATCCCATAAAAAAAGTCTACAAATGAAACATTGTTTATCACAAACAAAACATTGTTTATCATAAGAACACTATTATATCATCATTCTATGATTCTAGCTATTCCAATTCAATGCCCATCTTGTCCTCCTCTTTGTCCACTTCCTCAACACATTAGAAGATGTTGATGGAATATAAGGTTTTCAAATCTTGAATTAACACCTTTAAGTGTGTCTTCTTTTAAGTTAAAGTCCTCAACATTCACGTCCCAAAATAGCCAGCAACAGATAAAGATTAAACACGGAAATGGCAGGCGACAGATAGGCTGCCAAAATAGCCAGCAATAGATAGACATTAAACACGTAAAATCAAACAAAACATGAAAAAATGGAAAGATTTGTCAAAAAAAAAAAAAAAAAAAGAAAATCCTCAAACCAAGAAAATGTAACCTTAAGTTGTAATAGCGAAAAGAAAAAAGAAAAAAACACTTACCTCATTGCTGCTGCAGATGAGGTTTGAAGAAAACACAGGTAGGTCGAACTCTGCTTCAAAGCTTGGCTTGTGTTTTGTAAGTTAAAACAAAAATTTTTTATGGTTCGTATCGGGTCTGACCCAGACCTGATCTAACCCATACCCAGTAGCTTAGCTGTACGAGCTTCCGCTTACCCATGTACCAGAGTGTATACGTGGGGCAATCCCATGTAGCCATGTCACAAAGTCAAAGTATACATCTTTCGAAAACAATATTTTACCCTTTACTGTTAAGTGTCGCCTGAACTTTGTTGTGCGGATCAAACCTATGGAGCACTATTTCAGTTTGTTCTGTTACCCTTTTTCATGTTGCTTTGTGTTGCTTTTCTGATGCCACATCCACCTTTTTGGCTGTTCCTAGTCAAATTTATACTTTCTTCAGAAAAGAGCATTACAATACCAAATCCTATACGACTTTGAAGCATATACAGTATACACTGCACAATAGAAATGTATAATATATGAGTAGATAATAAAATAAGTCAATAAAAAATTGAAGATGTAATGTAAGTCTGTAGACACATCAGAGTTCCATTGGGAACTCCTGGCAATGAAATAAATAATTAAGTGCTACCCTATTGAAAATGGAAACAGATTACTGTAATTGAAGTTTGTTACCAGGATCATGATACAAGAAGTTGAGAAAGAAATTGAAGCAGCACGTTTTTAATTCAATTGAAAACTATGGAAAGCCAAATATGTAGGTTAGGTTCTTTTCCCTCACAGAATCAGTTGTTGCCTGTTGGTACTCAAGTTCATAAATTGAGCAACTACATGAAGGTTTGAGAGGAAAAAAAAGGCAAGAAATAAGAGGAAGGATCAACTGCAGAAGAGATTGAGAGAAAAAAAAAAGAGATTAGGTTTATCAATCTAAACCTGTCTCTCTTGTAAGACTCTACTTCTAGAAAATTATGCTTCACTTCAGATAACCTATCAGTGGCAACATTATAACTTACAAACATGCAATAGACTAATAGGTTTGTTTTACCTACTCTGTTTTGCCGAGTCACATTCTAACTATTCAGTTTAGTTTGTAACATAGTTGAGCACAGATCATATGGTTTTCAGTGGTTTACACATTTACGCCATTTCTAGCTTACATGTTTTATTTCACTCCATTTATTTCTTAGTTTGTTCTCCTAACTCATATTTGTGTTTGACTTGACTGTTGTCTGAATATTTCTCTTACTCTTCTCCATAATTCCTGATTTGTCAAGACTTAAAGTTGTGGCATTGTGCATCTGTAGATTCAGTTTTGGAAAAACATGCCATATTGAAATTTATTTACTCTATTATTTACATGTCAAGAAACTAATAACCAGCAGTGTGGTTGTCTTCCATCTGATGTCTCACCATGTTAGTTAAGTGCCCACTTAAAGAGGGTATGAGATGATAAAGTGTTATCTTCTTAGGGTCTTTAATAAAGTTGGTGTACTTCTCAAGACACGAGGACAGCCAAACTGATGACAAGAGGAGGAGACGTCTTAAACACAGAGCACTGGTTCCTATCGGACACAAGAGAAGTTATCCCATTCTTGGAGGTCGGCTTCATTTTGTGAAGTTTGAGACAGGCAACCTGAATGATTGCTTGGACTTCATTAACTCCAAGCAGCTTCACCATGGTGGTATGTGTATTACTAACTTATATATATATATATATATATATATATATATATATATATATATATACAGAACATGGCCAGATTTTCTGTTTCTAATTCTAGGCGTTTTTGGATATCCGTTGGAGTAGAATTTTTTAGTACTTTATATTGTGAAGCCGTGTTTCTTTCTGTTCTATTGAAAAATCTGGACTTACACCATGGATGAAAAGTAGTGGTGGATCCAGGTCGGTGAGTTTGGCCCAGATTTTGTTTGATGCGAGTGAAATTCAAGTCTGTTTTAACTTCTGTAGTGAAAGACAAGTCATTTTCAGACCTGGCCCAAACCTGAATGCATGTATTGCAAGTTTTGACCATGTGTGGACCAACCAGAACTGATGGCTTATCAAAGGAATGAATACCTTTTATTTTTAGGAGAATAAAAGTGCCAAAAATTTCTGTGGAAAATTCTGAATCTGCCAAATGTTACTACGTTTAACCTTTGGGTCTTACATCAAGGAACTTCAATATTATCTGCCTTTTAAATTTTGTCTATCTAAATGTCTTTGTCTTGTGTTGTATGCTTAATTGGCACTCTTTATGTCTGTACTTTACTGAGCTTTGTGATTTGGTTTTGCTTTTAGGCATAGACTCGCCCTCATGTAAGAATGAAAGTTTGTTTGAAGAGGCTACGATTAAGGTAACTCGTGCTTTCTGAGCTTTATTAGGTGAATTGTCTGATTAGCTACTTTTCTAAGTTGTAACATATATTTGGTTGTTTTTTCTCAAGTTGATGGAGTTAAGTTTTTTTGAACCAAATCATGCATAAATATCTGCGTTCATGTGGCACTTCAAAACAAGCATGGCAGTGTTATATGTATCATTTGATCATAAATATGTTTTGTACAAGTCAGCTTGACCTGTACGATGCACCTATGATTCACATTGTCCTTGTGTATCATAGGTGTATTGGCCATATTGTATGATGCCAGACAAATTTTGACAAACAGGGCAACGCCCCTTTATATTGATTTTCTTTTCAAAATCGCCTCTCCCTCTTCATTTTTAACGTTTCTATTAGCTTTGAGTGGAAAGTTTTTTATGGTTTTGGAGAGAAATTGCCAATAAATGATTGATTTGATGGAGAAATTGCCAAGTGCCAACAATTGTCGACTTACGGAAAATGAAGATGAGGAGTATCATATTGATTGATGATAATTATGATATCAATAATATAATTATACATATTTTCAATTCTCATTTGTCATTGGACAATTATATGTTGTGATATGATGTAAAACACTTAAACTTTATACTTATTAAATCATTCTTAATGTGTTACGAACATATTACGGTTTGTGATTCATGAATCAAGAATGTTTATTATGTGTAACGAGCTTTTCATGATTTTTATACATTTTTCCTATTTTTCTGATTTTTTTTAAAAAAAAATCATGAATTAAAAAATAATTTTATGATACATTTACAATACATTATGATCTGACATATAAGTTTTTCCTGACTGACATCAATATGAGACACCTTTTACGACGTTGAAGTATGGTCCTTCTTGTTTAAAAGTTTAAATCAGATGACTTTTCTATGACAGTTAAAGTACCTACTTCGGCTCAATTTTTAATGTTTTTATATGACAAGTTGATGGTTAATTGGTTAGTCACCACCATATTCAAGTCTTTTTTGCTTTTCTTGAAAATAACAATAAAGTTGGACCATCTTACTATAGAACGTGCTCTTAGTGCCTGGAAGGCTGGAACATATAAAGTTGACTATTGCATTTTATAAGAAACTCATTAACCTAGGTTGAGATGAATCGGTGTTCAGAAAAATGTGTTACACACAAATGGAACCTTTTATGCTTTTAGATTTTCATTTTTTTTCCTTGTTTTAGAGACACAATACAGTGAGCATACTAAAGAAATTGTGAGAGCATGAGTTTTCCTTAAATACTTCAGGTTCTGTCTTATTCTTCTTATAAACAAATATTCTTGAAAATTCTATCTTTCCTCTGAGAAGCTGTTATCTTTGACCATACAGAACTGTTACTCAATCTTCTATAGTTATCCATTAATTCTTTTTTGAAATTGTTGACAAGGCTACAGGTGGTGGTGCATATAAATTTGCAGATGTCTTCAAAGAGAGACTTGGTGTTACACTTGAGAAGGAAGATGAAATGGATTGTCTTGTCGCTGGAGCAAATTTTCTTCTTAAGGTGTGTAGCCCGTGTCAGATAATCTTTTAGAAATATGTTTAGAGTCTTTAGACCAAGTAAGTCATATATATAGTCTCCATTTTTAATAAAAAAGAGGACATCAAGTTGCTGTTTGCATACCTGGAGCTTCTGCTACTTTATGCAGTAGTGAAATGGAAGCTCTTATTAAGCAGCTAGAGCCTAACCCTTTTTTTAACATTTACCTTGCACCAAAACTTCCTTTGCTCTATCTTCATGTAAATTTAATTGATCATGTAACCTCTTCACTCATTGTATGACCTATTGAGGGGGCATAAGATGTACATTTTAGCCATCAAGCGTCCACCAAAATATCATAATTAGTTACATACAGGAATGTATACACACACAGAGAAAGGGAAAAAAACTACAAATGCACATATTCTATCTTTTGTATGTGCACCATGCTTCAAGCATGAAAACTTTGTGATACGAAAGCTCGTTGTCTTCTCATCAATTTTTCCATGGACTTGCAGTCTGTCCGCCATGAAGCTTTCACCCATATGGAGGGCCAGAAGGAATTTGTGCAAATTGAACAGAATGACTTGTTCCCCTATCTTCTTGTAAATATTGGATCTGGTGTTAGCATGATCAAGGTAACGCCTGTGTGGTCCCAGAGTTTCTTCTGTTGTTTCCATCCTATAGTTGGTCATACTTTTTGAACTGTCTGCAGGTTGATGGAGATGGGAAGTTTCAGCGTGTCAGTGGAACAAGTCTTGGAGGTGGTACTTTTTGGGGACTGGGGAGGCTCTTAACGAAGTGCAAGAGGTGGTTCCATAACGTTGGGGCATGTTTGTTCACTATCTGATTTAGATGTCATTTTCATCAAATGGTTACAGCCTTTTCTATTTCCAGTTTTGATGAAATACTGGAGCTAAGCCAGAAGGGTGACAATAGCGCAGTAGATATGCTTGTTGGAGATATATATGGAGGAATGGATTACTCCAAGGTCTGATTATATGCTAGAGTTGTATATCTTTGATGCATCAGTTGGGGAATGGATTCATAGTTCCTGTGCTGGTATTTCATATTACAAATACGTTGTTGTTGTTGATGAGATCATCTCTTTGACTGTTATGGTTCTTTATACTTAATATGTTAATCCCTGTCTGCAGTTAAATGTGTGAATTTTAACTGCTTGAGTGGATCTTAGTCATTGTAAGCCTAAAGTTAGATATTTAGCATCGTGTAGCATAAAAGATAACAAATTATTTTTTAATGTCAAAAGTTTTGCAAAAATTTTAAAATAAGAAAAAGCTTTTTTATAAAAAACATGAATTATATCATAAAAGAAACAAGTATGTACTAGCTGTGACATGCATGTTTTTCATTATGAAATAACTAAAGTTTAAAATCGTTGACTTAGATTGCTCTCAATACTTAAATGGGTATCAAAAAATTAGTTCCATTTTATCTCACTTACCACTTGGAGTCCTGAATCAACTTAATGGTCATAAAATTGGATTTTTTTATTTTGGAGGATAGACATAGACTCTTATTTGAAAAACCATGAAAACCCTAATTTTGTTGCACAAAATCAGTCTTAAATATTACTTTTTTATTTAAACGTGTAGCAATGCTGGTAAAGTCAATATTCAGCCTTATCACACCCTAATATAAAATACAAAGCATATGTCACGTTATAGAAGATGCAATACAGTTACACCCTGAAACTAATGTCAGACATGGTTGGCAAACCCATCAAATTGACTCGTGTATCAAGAGTCAAGTACTGACGCAAATGCAACCAAATTTTAGAGGACGCTGAGTTGAATTGGGTCATAATTGCTCAATGCTAGTCTATTTCATCCAGCACCAGTTCTAACTGCTAGTCAATATCACTAAAAAATGGTAGTTGTTTATAAGAAATAAACTAATATAATGAATGTCAATTAGCTTTTATTATCTTCTAATTGTCTTCATAAACTGCAGTTACTTGTTTGTATTTACTTGTTAGTTGTTATTTTATAGATAGGTTCAGCTTCTTCATCATTTTGTAGTAAAAATAACTATAAAAGTTTATGGCTTATCCTAAGCGAGTTGCTGAGCCAACTTTGTGTCATGTGAACCAATAATCAGTTAATCTATGTGTGATATGATTTTGCCAACTTTTAGGGGTGTAACATATCAATATTACATTGTCACAAATATTCTTTTTTGGGTATTAAACGGTGTTGACCCCACCATTGCTATCGGGGATGCCCCAGCGAGATTCGTTGGTGGCCCTGCTGGGCCTTCCCAAACATGGCCGAGGGGAGGCAACAACCACCCCTGTCCCTTCTGAGAGGAGGATGAAGGGACCGATCGGCTCCCCACAATGAAAAAAAAAATGAGAAATAAAAAAATGTGAGCATCCGACTGCACGATGGGACACTCGCAAGGAGGCATGCCTCCTACACAAGATGCCTGCATAGGAAGACGCCTTCCTTATGCCAGACCATAGCTGAGTATTTGCTCAATTGGTGTGGGCCACCCAAATGGACGACTCACCATTCATTTAAAATTTAAAAAACAAAAAGAAAAAGACGATAATGGGGGTAGAGGCCGTCGGCCTCCCCTTGCAGAGGGAGGGGAGGTGTCAGCCTCCACCCGTTGACTGGTTCCCCTCCGTTAAAAAAGAAAATTGCAATCCAAATATTTTTTAATGAGAGGAAAGTGGGGGCCTCCCCCATTGCCGGCAGCTGTCCCTCCTCTCGTTGGTGACCTGTGGGTCACCATAGGCCCATCAGTGAGAGGCGGGGAGGCCCCAGTAGTCCTCCTCTCTTGCAATAGAAGCATTGGGTGGATGTTTGATACTGCTGCATTCTTTTTTTGTCAAATCATAAAGAACTCGGTTGTTGCGGTCGGCCCAAAGCAGCCAAGATGTAAAACACCCCTATATATACATATGTGTATGTAGATAAACATAGACACGCCGAAACAAGTATTGCACCTATGTCAACACGATGTGGGTGCGGATGCAGCTTAAGTGTGGCACGTGGTTCAATGAATGCAGTTGGGTGCTGGTCCCTGCACATGTGTATGTAGATAAACATAGACACGCCGAAACAAGTATTGCACCTATGTCAACACGATGTGGGTGCGGATGCAGCTTAAGTGTGGCACGTGGTTCAATGAATGCAGTTGGGTGCTGGTCCCTGCACTGACCTTGTGTGAAGTGCAATCTTGAGATGAGAAGATCTATAATCTAGATGGCTCTTACTGGGTGTTGCAGTTTTTTTTTTCACTACGCAATAAATTTGTTAGTTTTGTTGTCCTTTTATTAAGTTTATATTGGCTAAACGAGGGCTGTTAATGCTTATAGTTGTTCATTCAAGTTTATGCACACATTGTGTCTCAGATTGGTCTTTCTGCATCAACAATAGCTTCTAGCTTTGGGAGGGCAATTTCTGAAAATAAAGAGCTCTCCGACTATAGACCTGAGGACATTTCTCTTTCTTTATTGCGCATGATTTCGTATAACATTGGCCAGGTAATAAATTTCCTGCAAATTATCTGATTTCCATGTCTGAGGTTTAGTTGTTTCTAGACGAGAAATTTTTGCTACAATTGTTTATGCTGATGAATGTTTGACAAATAAAAACCCAGTATTTGCTTTTTATTTTTTGGAAATAAGTCTTGCATTGTTCATAAAAAGCTAATTAAGTGAGAATAGAAAAAATCCAAGTCCAGCATTAGAGATCATCATAAGGAACCAAAGACCAACATATTGATCAATTTCTTATCATGATTCAACCGTCTGAGAAAGATCATTTTCTGGATAATTATCTGAATAAAATAAGTGTGCTAGTACTCCTTTGGATGAACGGATGTGATGATTATTCCCTATGACTAATGAACGTTTCGAAATTCATTCTTTACATGTAACCCACTGTACTTTAAGGTGACATAGAAACAGTAATAATATTTTGTCATCATTTGTTGTTTGCTATAGACAATTTAACTGCTAGGATAGTCAGTAATGGACATGGCTCAGAAGTCAGAACAGTGTTCGATTTATGTTCTCATTTTGGAACACGGATCTCCACCATCTTGGGAAAACTTTGTGATATAAAATTTGATTTTGTTAAAGGATTCACCAAGAGGATAGGGCAGCAAATACAAATGCAAGGCATGTATAACTGCTGACCATTGGACACGTGCAGTAATTTAATGATTATCCTGGCAATAATGATCAATTTAATTGTTTCAAGTTTTAAGGAAAGATATTTGGTCTTGGGGAAGGCTGTGACATAGAAGTTATAAATACATTCCTTGTTAGTCCAATTTGCAAAGAACGTCAAGCCTTTAAAAGAATCCACCATTGTGTTAGTTTTCATGTGCTTCTGGGGAGGGCGTGTATCTGGATCCTGATAAATATTTTAAAGTCACAAATTTCATGACATGTTCCTGGTTACAATCTTTGATGATCAGCATTTTTATATTTCAAAATTTTTCCTTCCATGGTGATTCTACAAAAAGTTCTGTTATTTTTCCATTCTTTATATGCATAATTTTTCCTGCTACTGCTCAAATTTTTTGTAAGCCGTTTCCATTTCCTAGCTAAGACATAAGGTACTTGCACCGACTACCAGGCATCTTTATAGCATTGCAGCGTCTCAAAGGACATTATTATTACTGCATCATAGGTGGGAAATTGTGAAAGGAGAGGGACTGCTGAGGTTCAGATGTTAAGAGTCAGTTTAATCCTTCAAGTATATAATTCATCTACCCTTTGTTTAGTTTGGGACTCTGGCTAGCAGTTCTTGCTTTTCCTATTCCTTCTTCTTGTCTGTTGAGTCTCATTATGAATTTGTCAAAATTTACTTTTGAGTATGAACTATGAACAGCACCAAGAAAGTACGTGGAGAGAAATTTGAGAAAAGTATATAGTAATGAGAATATAAAAATGCTCATTTGGCTCTTTGTAGCAATGCAGAGACACAAAAATGGCATAAACACATGCATTTTATATTTAACTTTCATTTAGTGTTCGCAAAACATAGCCACTTTCCTGCTTTGGAAGGAAATGCACCCAAAGTATGTTTTTTGGGGGATACATATGTGGTGCCTGGGCTTGTGCTTTGTGTAGGTGGGACTATCTGTTATTGGATTTGGTGATTTTATAGCTGAAAAGCCTTGAAGGAGAAGGGTTTTCGCAGCAAGACATTAAAGCTCATTCATCAACTGAAGATTTGTCTCTTTAGGAGTTTGTTCTGTAGAAAAAGGAACCACCACATGGCTCAACATAAAAAATGAGTATGCTTTTTCCACAAGAATCTGGTGTGCGTCAATGCTTATACGCTCAGGCTTGAAATGTGCTCCTGCTGGTAGGGATGCCAAGGGATACTCTCAGTCATGACTCGCGGGTGGGTGCTGCATATGGGAGTCCTTTACATGTTCACCACTCATATAGAAACCAATCACGAAGGCTTTTAGTGATGCCGTATGCCTTGGTTCTACAAAATTGTCTCGAAAGCTTTCTCCAAGATCTCTGACTAATGAAAAAGGCAAGAAAGAGAAACAAGTGTACTTTTGGTGTCATCACACATGCCCAAACCTTCCTACTTCTGCAATCTTGGATGGTGGATGGTTCTTGATTCTGAGTCATTGTGTTGCTTACACTTATTGACTCTCTCTCTCTCTCTCTATCTATCTATGTGCTTGATTGTTTTGAATTGGTTGGTTGAGTTATTATTTTAGCTAAGACATTTGTCACTTTTATTCTGACTGGGTCGTTGAACTTCTTGTTCTTTATGTTCTGTTTCCTAGATTTCACACTTATTTGCACTGCGCTATGGGATCAAGCGAATCTTCTTTGGCGGTTTCTTTATACGAGGCCACGCTTACACTATGGACACAATTTCTTTTGCAGTTCATTTCTGGTAATTCTTTAAGCCTGACCACTTAAGTTTTTGGAACTTCTTGAAGTATGTATATTGCTAGTTTATGTCACACGGACTTGGCTGGAAGGGTGTCACACCCAAGTTCACACAGCTAGACATGACTTAAACATGGCAAAATCATATTTCGTACTTTTGATCTATTTTTTTTTAAATAATTTATATTTTATGCACGTATGTATTTGTGTGCTTTTTTTTTTTTTGTTGATACAAACATACCCATGCACACAACCATGTCCCTGCACTCAAGTTTTTTATGTGTTCGCACTTCACACCCACTGCCCACCTATGTGACACAGTGTTAATTAACTTAAGCCAAATGAATCTTTCATAAGTTGTTTTTTAACTTGTACTTTTGCTGCTTGGCATATCTTTACGTTCATTTGAAATTTAACTTCAACCAACATATTAGGTCAAAAGGTGAGGCCCAAGCAATGTTTTTACGCCATGAAGGATTTTTGGGTGCTTTGGGTGCATTTCTAAGCTACGATAAGCATGGTCTTGATGATTTGATGGCACATCAATTTGTCGAAAGGTTTCCAACAGGTACTCCTTATGTTGGAGTAAAGACACATGTTCCACCTCTTGTAGATCTAAATGAAAAGGTGAGTAAATCAGACAAAGTTGTAAGAAACTTTTAGTTTCATATATTGTCCTTCACTTGCATCTTGGGGATCAACATGTATGTGTTATGTAGTTGATCAGCGTCTCAGCAAATTTTTGTTTGGTGCTTAATTTTTTGTGTACTTTCTTCTGGGCTTCTTCATTCAGCTACTGAGGAACTGATAGTATTTTTTTAGGATCTTTTATTTAGTTCTTTATCAATGTATTCTAATGTATCTTTTTTTTTTTTTTTGGGCATGAACTTGAATGTCATAATACCCTATTCAGATATCTTGGTTAGAGAAGTTTGTGCAGAAGGGTACTGAAATTACTGCCCCTGTTCCAATGACTCCACCTGGTACCACAGGACTCGGTGGCTTTGAGAGACCATATTCCAGGGGTGACACTTTGCGTTCTGATTCAAGTGCTGCTCTTAATGTTGGTGTACTACATCTTGTTCCATCACTGGAGGTGTTTCCCCTTTTGGCAGATCCAAAGAAGTATGCTAAACTTTACTTACAATTGGTCCATGTTGGCAATCCTTTATAGTTTGTGACTATAATGTATTCTTCTTTCACTTGCAAATGGTTCATAAAAAAAGGTATTCTACCTTGCTTTCAGAACTGTTGTTACCTCTGTACTGCCTTCTCCTTAAGTCTAATGGAAATTCTCAAATCAGTTCTGCGCTTCATGTCATAGTCAAGTGTCAGATAAAATACATGGTAGATTATTCACTTATTATTATTATTATTATATATATAATATATATATATAAAACTTAGGTAAGAGACAAAAACCAGACCCCTTAAATTTATGTTAAAAAAAATTTAAACAAAATGCGAACATTTTAATGTGTTTATAAACACTAATTCAATATAAATCATGCTTTAATTCAAATTACTTTTTGTAGAAAATGTGATTTTTCTACTATCAAAATATTGACATTATAAGAGCCATTCATCTTCTGATTATTTAAAAAACATTATGAAAGTAAGAAAATGACTAACTTAATACATGTTTCTCATCAACTTACTCTTAATATCACATTTATAAGGTTAGATTGCAAAAAACAAAAATTAAATAATTAATTTTAATGGGTCTGGTTTTGTCTCTTAAGTGGTCTGGTATTTACCAATTCCTCTGTCCCTCTCTCTCTTTCTCTCTCTCTCTCTCTCTATATATATATATATATATATATATATATATATAAGAAACAGAGAGAGGGATTGTTTTTGGACATTCCTCTACCTGACGTGGCAGTGTTAGATACTAAATAAACCAGCAGCATAAAACTTGGAATGGATGTATTACTGGAGAATGTAAAAAGGAGTCTTTGGATGACACCCACAAAAATTGGTTTTGTGAAAACCTGGTTAAAAAACCAGTTTTGTAAAATTGGTTTGGATGTTTGGGTGACAGGTGAAAAACTTGACTTAGAGGCAAAAATCAGTTTTGCCTGAAAAAGTTGGGAGGGGGCAGGTTTTTCAGGCCCTTTATGAAAACCAGGCTTTGCCAAAGCTGGGTTTTGACAAAGCCAAGTTTGAGTATCATCCAAACATTCTTGAAATGGTGTTTTGACAAAACCAGGTTTTATCTCCCAAAACCTGGTTTTAGCTTGTCATCCAAACACCCCTAAGTATATTCCAAGATTTAAAGAACTGTTTGATCACCAATTTCAGAGTTGCTTTCTGTTGTTTATTGCTTTGAGATGTCTTCAGAAATATTCATTAGTTAAAAACATCCTTGTCTTATCACTTGTGAAGCCGTGTTGTTGTTTGCTATTTCTATGTCCTTTTCTTGTAATTATAAACAGTTCTATATGTCATAACATTGTTATCGAGCAAATTTATGAGCTGTTTGGTGTCTGTTCATGTTGTTGCAATTTGTCCTTTTGCTGCATTAACTGCTTCGTATATCTGAGCAGCGAAGGCTGTTACTTATATTGCTGGAAAATTTTCCACAGGTATGAACCGAACACTGTTGACCTTTCTGAGCATAATGAACTTGCGTAAGTGACTCATTTTTTTCCTTTTAAGTAAAGGTTTCAATTGTTTTATGTTGATTATACATACATAAATGAACCATTAAGGTCACATTTTGCATATTAGGGAATTTGGACTTCAGAATCACATCCATGCACTATTTGGCCAATGAATATCTAACAGAAAGGGCCTCATTTAGCACTTAGCAGTTACAACCGCTGAAAGATTTTTTTTCTTGAGGAGACTTCTGTATTTAATCCATTTGTTCAGATGGCCTGGGGTTGGCCTTCATAGATGGGCCTTGCACACGCATTCTCACGCACATGCACATTGTCTTTTTTTGTTTTCCCCCTTTTCGGTGAGAAGTGGAGGGAAGGGATTGGGCATACATTTTATTTGGTGGATGCATAAGCAATACTTGGTCTTTACTTATTTCTTTTTCTCTTGTAGATATTGGTTGAATGTCTTGTCAGAGCATTTACCTGACCTTGTTGATAAGGTAGAATTGATCACCTTATAAGCTTTCTATGAGCTTCAGGAAGATTTAATGGATTGCAGACATTTAGTGGTTATTAAGGGTGTTATACATAGAATGATAGAATATTTCATGCTCGGTTAAATGATGAAATTTCTGCTTCATTTGTCCACCTATAGTGGCTATGTCAAAATGGAACTAATAGTTGATATGCATGGATAAGTAAAATAGAACATGCACTTTAATGGAAAATAATATACTTTGTTTTATCATACATGTCGCTAAAAAAAATGTATTGTTTTTCTATTTTTTTTATAGAGATTATCAAGAGAAATACAGGTGTGTGAAATTCAGTGACAAGTTAACAATTCTCTACAGAAACACTGAAAGCAAATGATAAGATCATGAGTCGTGGCTATAAATTAAGAAAGAAAAAAGGTGAAAAGGGTAAATAACTGTGACATCCAACTAGGTTTCATGGTCAGCAATCCCTTTAGCTTTCTCATTTCTGTCCAATTTTCCCCTTTCCACAACTTTGGTTAGTCAAGGTGTGTGCTTTTTATCCATTGTATGTGATGCTTCATAATTGGCGACAACATAACATAGCTGATAGCTAGAGGAGTTATGTTTTGGGGGATGATAGTGCCATGTTTATCATTCATGGACAGAGAAAGAGAAGCAAGGAGAAAATGAAGTGGTTGAAGGAAAAAAAGGATGGATAGTTTGGCAACGAAAACATGCAAATACTACTTTTCAGTGAGTGTGTAGTGCACTTAAATATACACAATGTCCTCTCCCTTTCTCTGTGTATGCTTGTGTGTGTCTACACACACATACATTTACTATCATTCAGATACCCATGTTCACCTCCATGCCCTATCATGCAAGCTAAATGAGTTACTCAGTGACCTACTACCTAAGCTTAGAAGTCATAACAGTGACATTGTGAAGTCTATGGTAGTACACTTTTCCTACTGTGCATCATGAATTAATTTCTTGCTATTTTTCTCTCAAATATTGCTAATAAGTACTTGAATCTGGGTTGGGTTCAGGTCCATACTATTTGCTGTTGCGAGTAATTGATGCAGGATTGATCCATTTAGACTGGATCTTTGTTTGGACCCATTGTATTTGTTTTCTTATGTGGTTTCAGTTAATATGGAGCTTGGACCTTTTTAGTTTTTATCTCTATCGGTCTTCTGTTATGGATCCAATATTCAGAGCGGTCAGAAAACGTATATGTACTTTTCTTTGCTTATACCTTTGAAGTTTGAACCAAATGATTGTTGACCTTGTAGGCAATTGCCAGTGAAGGTGGGACTGACGATGCAAAAAGAAGAGGTGATGCATTCTCCAGCGCATTTTCTGCACACTTGGCCAGGTAATATGATAATGTTTTATCTTGGAAGCTGATTAGTGGTTCGAGTCAATTAATCTGTGCATCATGAAAATTTTCATTGTCAATGTAGTATTTTGGAAGATCTGTTCAACTTGACTTTTTCCTGATATTTAGGCAGAATTACTTCTAGATCTTTCAGATTTAGTAAGTAACTGTAGGAAGATTTTGTTTCTTAACTTCATAGGCATGCATTTGTTTGATTGAACTTAAGTGGATTGCCACAACTTGAAACATGTACAAAGCAAATTGGAGAAAGTACTGAATAGCATTGCAATATCTGTATTTTGAGTTCCTATTGTACACAAAATTTTAGTGAATTTAATCTGCATTAGTTATAAATGGGAAAAAGAAAAGAAGTCCTTTTATCATTTTATATTTTTATGTTAACCAAAAAGTAGATCCCTTGATGCACCGTGTAGCTAACTGTGCATCATATTCTCTTTGTGAAACATAAACAGTAAACAGTAAACAGGGTAAGGTTACTGAACGTCTGAAGTTTTTTCCAAGTTATTTGGCTCCACAATGTAAAAGACTCAAAAATTCAATAATTTGGATGTCATTTGTGATAGATGTGATGCCTTTATAATTGTAAATCTTTACTAAATTTTTATAGCTATTTTGATATTTCTCCTAGGGTATTTGATGTCAATATGTTAATAAAGATAGCCATCAATACCTTTTTAGGAGATTGCTGCACCCCCATGCATCAGGTATTGGTGCAGGTATAGGTATTTCTCCGACTGCTAGCTTCAATCACCAACCATGGTAAGAGCAGTCAGCTGCACCCATACACCTTTTCCGCAACTTGGTCTTGAGTTTCTGTTGCCAAAGGAGCCATAGATTCAGGTTTAGCTTATTCTCAAAGGCAATTCATGTTTTATGTTTTTGCCATGTCGCTTTCTAAATTTTGTTTTTTGTTGTTGACTTATTGACAGCAGTGTCTGTGTATGCACATCTAATCAGTACCTTGAGCTTTTGCTGCACAAGCATCCATATCCACCTGTCACATGGGCATCCCTGGAAGGGTGCTGCACCCATTTGGACACAGCTGGGTCCTTGTGCATCTTTGGGACATGGCTTGGAGACTACTCATATTTCATAATTTTTTGGGTACTTTCGTTTAAGAATTTATATTTTATGAATGTAAAGAATGAATATGTGTTTGTTTGCTCAAATATATATATATATATATATATATATATATTTATTTATTTGAGCAAACAAACACATATTCATTCTTTACATTCATAAAATATAAATTCCTAAACGAAAGTATATATGTGCACACACACATGGCTGTATCCCTGAACCTAAGTTTTTCGAACATGTTTGGCACCAACATCTGTACCTTTACCCTCTCCCGTGTGACATAGGTATGCACATTCTGCACCCACTTACATGACGAAGCATTGAAGTAATTCTTTCAAAAGTTTCATGACAAGGAGCTGTATGTAAAGAAATAAAAATAAACTTCTTGCATTAGCATCTTTCAATGTTCTGAGCTCTAAAATTTAATTCAGGTTACGGGAAGAACCAGTTGCATATGGAAAATTGGGCCTTGCAAACCTATTGGAATTGAGAGAAGAGTGTCTGAGAGAGTTCCAGTTCTCAGATGCGTATAGAAGCATCAAACTGAGGTGGGTAAGATCACACCAGACAAAGAAGAGACTCTTTCCTCCAAGTTTCTTTTTGCAAATCATGTGTTTTATTTCTTTTTATCTAATTCTCATTCATCAAGTTTTAATCATTTTTCTTAAAATAACAATTACAGCATATCTTGCATAATCTCAAGTAACTGTATCTCCATCGGACATCAATAAAAGATTCCCTATGTCTCTTACAGATTTAATTTTCTGATTTTTGCTGACTTAGAGAGAACGAGGCATCTCTGGCTGTTTTACCTGATCTTCTGGTGGAACTTGATTCTATGGATGAGGTATGTAGCATTCATGCATATGCGCGTATATCCTGCTGATCTATGACAAAGGGGATCTTTCAGTTATTGTGGTTAGTCCTTAGGTTCCTCAAAACATTGTTATGAAATTATCTGCAATACAGGAGGCAAGGTTGCTTGCACTTATTGAAGGGGTTCTTGCAGCCAATATTTTTGACTGGGGAGCACGTGCTTGCGTTGACCTCTATCATAAAGGAACAATTATTGAGATATACAGAATGAGTCGCAATAAGATGCAGCGTCCTTGGAGGGTGAGTTATTTCTTTTTTCGTGTATTGTTTTTTTGGATGTTAATTCTGTTACTATCCTGCTTGAATTGAGATTTTATTTTAAATAGTTTATCCTTGGTAATTGGATCTCCTTAAAGGTGAAATCAGCTTTGATGGTGTCTCATCATTTCAGGTTGATGATTTTGATTTGTTCAAAAAAAGAATGTTAGGGTCTGCAGAGAACAAACCCCAACCACACAAAAGAGCTCTGCTCTTTGTTGACAATTCAGGTGCTGATATAGTTTTAGGGATGCTTCCATTGGCACGAGAATTGCTACGGCGTGGAACTGAGGTATGCCATATAGTAGGGAAATAAAAAATAAATAAAAGGTGCCTTTTTTTTACTTCTCATTAATGGAACTTTTTATACATATAGCCATGCAATCAAACAGAAGAATCCACAAAAATGCATATTAAATGGCAATGGGATATATATGTGCTTCATCTCTTGTGGTATTTATGTAAAGATTTTCCTTCAAGTGAAATAATTCTTGATGCTGTATACATATATACCTGTCTGTGTGTGTAAAAATCTTCTCAGACTACTAAAACGGATTATGACCTTTGGGCTTTCTGTAAAAAAGCTTAGGTATTTGTCCATCACAGTACCTTAATCATTCTTGTGAGAGTTTCTGGTTTGCCTATGCACTAGTATTAAATAGCTTTGTTCTTGCGCAGGTTGTTCTAGTTGCAAATTCTTCACCAGCTCTAAATGATGTTACTGCAATTGAAATACCTGAAATTGTGGCTGAAGCTGCCAAGGTTAGATTCATATGCATGAGTTAGTATATTTTGTACAAATGCATGCCGTCTCTCTCATGTTTCATCATCTTAACTTTGTTATTTGTTAAACATTTTTGTTATTGGACTTGTTTTTACTTTTTTGTGCACTCAAATAGATGACTATCAAGCATTTAATAATAATTGAGTTCTTATTTGAACAACACAGCATTGTGATATCCTTCGCAAAGCTGCAGAATCTGGGGGGCTTCTAGTAGATGCAATGACAAAAGCTGATGACACATCTGGGAAAAGTTTATCATCTCTACCTTCTCTCATGGTTGTTGAAAATGGTTGTGGAAGTCCGTGCATCGACTTGAGACAAGTTAGCTCAGAACTTGCCTCTGTCGCAAAAGATGCAGACTTGGTAAGATACAATACGTGTTCTTTTTCGAGGGTCCATTGTTCTCTGATTTCCTTTTTATTCTTCAACCTTGAACAACAGCTTTTTATATTTCTTAGCAGCAATTAATTTCCAATTAGACCAATTGCTATTGAAAGAAAGAGCCGAAACAGCTTGCCAGTTGCCACATTTGTTTTGTGAAATTTCCTTAGGAAGAATGATACTGGATCTTATTGCAGCTTTTTTCTACATAAATGGCTTAAGTAACAGAGTGCGATTATTTTTGCTCTCATAAATAGTTTGATGAAATGTCTCGTTTCCCCCAGTGATTTTGTCCTTAAAAAAGTTGTGACCATTGATATTCAAGGATTAGGTCTATCTTCTCAAAGAACTGCATCTTCTCAAAGAACTGCAGGGTAGAGAATAGTTGATTCTTAACTGAAGATGCTTCATGAAATTGTCTTTTGTCAAGGTCCTTTCAGGCAATGCAAGTACATGCTGGTGTCATGTTGGGACACATTCCTTCCATAGGGAAAGGTTCTCAGGAACCTTTTTCGGTGAAACTGGCACTTGTGAGCCGTTTGCTCAAGCATGTGAACTTTGTCCTGTTGAAAAATGTCTTCCATCTCATAGGTTTGGATAAGATGGTCCATTATTGTCACTCTTATTCAGCATACCCATGGACCTGTACCCTAGGCAGTTCTAGAAAATTCATGCTTCTTATTTTTGGTATGTTATGAGGATTGTTCTTTGGATTTCCTTTGGTGTAAAATGTGGCATTGAAAGCAAAGACTGAGTTCAGTAGAATCAGCTAGATTTCATCATAGTAAGTTCTTGAAACTTTCCTGGTGCAATTCAGGAAAAGTAGCAACAAAATGGTTATGGAATTTATATCTTATTTCTTGCATACAAACAAATCGTATCTGTTATATGCCCATTTCATTGCAGAGTTTCAATTTTACATGCACTCAAATAAATCAGAACTTTTCCTGGGTGCCTGGTGTAGTGACTGGCTTACTTCATGCTCAAAAGAGACTAGAAACCAGCAACAATTCTCAACCAAATATCTAAAACTCTTAAATATAGGCTATTCTGAAGCCAATCCTTACACTTATGATGTTATAGTAGTATCCAAACTCTTAGACTCGGGACTGTCGTTAAGACAATCCCACACTTAGATGTTACATAGGCAGCCAAAACTTCTATTACTGGTTTAAGTAGAGTGAGTTGATAATGTTTGATTTTGGTCAATCAACCGTTCAATGAATTAGCCTTCTTCATGGTAATTGTTGGTGGAGCCTCTTATTCAAACATGAGGACAAACATGAGATTTGGCTTGTTACTGTCTGAATGCCGTCTCCTTTCTTCTTTGTTGTACCGAAGTTTTATCTTGGGGCCACAGATGCCTCCACATGGAGAATTTTTTGCCTCAAAATAGTGATGTTTCCATAAAGATGCATTATGTTCCAAAGGCCATCCAAGTATTGTCAAAACCCATAAGCTGCTATGACTATGAGTATAGGTCACCTAATTCTGTAGAAATAAAGTCTAGGAGGTACTCAGTTTTCTGGTAGACCCTGGCTGAAAAGTTTGAAGATGAATTTGATTAAAGGATAATTTTTATGAGTTACCAATGATGGCTATTGATGGAAATAGGCATTTGATTGTTTGGCATGGGAATTGAAACAAAATGCAAGAACATTTACATGGATTTTCTATCAAACGTAAGGCTGTAGATTTCAGGAAATCTAAATGGAAAAATGGCTAAGTAAAGGTAATCTGATGAGCAAGCATGTTACTGAGAGTTGACTTCAAATATATCGATTGTATAGTGTATACAATAAAGCATTTTTTTTCATGTGTTTGGTCCAATGAATATGGCGAGGTAAAACCTAACGATAGGGCCTGCTAATTGGGTATCTTAGTGTTTCTGTGGGCCGCTCTTGCTAGCATTTTTTTTTTCTCTCTTCAATGTGTTTGGTCCAATGAATACTACGAGGCAAAACCTAAAGATAAGGCGTGAAAGTTGGGTATCGGTGTGTCCATTGTGGCTCGCTCTTTACGCTATGTAAAAGTCATACTCAGGGGAGTGATAGTTCAGCACCCAGTATGCCTTGGTAGCTGCCTGAGTGAGAAGCACCCAAGTGTTTCTTCTTCATGGATAGATAGTAGATACATAAATACATGCATACACATATACAGGTGAGATATGACTTGTCATAAATCATGTGGATTTTTTTCTTATTTCTCAATTTTAAAGTTAATTCAGAATTTTAAGCTCATTTTTTTACCTTTTCTTTAGTCTCGAATAGACTCCAACTTGTCCCACATAGGACCCTGACTGGGCTTTTTGGGGGCCTTGATGCATGCACCTGGCTAGCATTGTTTACTAAAATGCTTTTTCTTTTTCCCTACCTCTGCACCTTACTGAGGATGAGCAGAACTTGAGCTTCTCTTCATTTCAAACTATTTTATTAGTGGTCTTTGTTTGGTTCTGGAAGCCAACTGTCTAACTCAGGTTTGTTGCCTTTCCGTGCTGCAGATCATCTTGGAAGGTATGGGGCGTGCACTGCATACCAACTTCAATGCACGTTTCAAATGTGATGCTCTAAAAGTGAGAAGAGATATTGAACCCTTATTTTCTGCTTTCATGAAGTTCATGTATACGGCAATTTCATCAAATTTTTGTCAATTGACTGACGTAATCATCACTTGTAACAGCTTGCGATGTTGAAGAACCAGAGGCTGGCTGAGCGTCTTGTAAAAGGAAATATATATGATTGCATATGCCGATACGAGCCTGCTTGTTGAGAAGAGTTTCAGCAAAGCGGGCAAGGGTTCATCTGTTATTTTTAGTACTGTTACTCACAAGTTGAGCGCATCTTGCCAATTCAATTCAATAAAACTGGTTCCAACAATTCAGATGAAGTCAGAAGAAATACTTGTTTCCGAACCAGCAGAGGAACAAAATATTTTACTGCCTAGCAGCTCATTCTATGGACAATGTACATAGCCGTTATACTGGCGGTTTCAGAAACATATATGAAATATGAATTTATTGGACACGATTGCAGCTGGTAAATATATGAATGCAAATTATGTCATATCGGGCAGTGCACAGATGCAGTTTCCGTCGTGTTTAATTGTAGCCAATGTGGAAGTTCTCGTGCATTCAATCTTAGGGTCGCAATTTTTGTTTCAACAATTAAGAGAGCAAGAGAGAGAGAGAGAGGGCAAGGAATAAACAAGACAAAGATGAAAGAGTCACGTGTTTTGATTCTTATAAAAATGAAGTTGGTCAAATCTTTCCATTTGCAAGAAAATCGAAACACGCAACCTGACTACCATTTTTACGTCATATCAATATACAAAGTCTCCTTACACAATTGATGACACACTCAAATGTTGGTAAAAGAAATAATGAACTTGGGTTGCCATGGACTTAAATAAACGTCGCAGCTGTAGACTAGCCTAGGTATCCTAAGTGCCCTCTGCGCAACCTCGCCGTTCTCCTTTGCTTCCTCCATCTGTCTTTAATATTACCATCAGTCGCTTTTGATTTATGAATCACCAAATCATTGGCCTTATGCTTATCGATAAAATTGGGATAATCTGCATTCCTTATTCTTGCTGCCTCTGCGAATAGGTCATGTATTAGCATTTCAGTCGTTTTAGTGGTAATACCCCTTAAGTACCACGAAATGGGTGGAGGAGGGACAAACGTTGGCTGAATCAACTGTTGCAAACAAACGACCGACCCTATCCTTCCTTTGCCTCCCGTACACTTTTCATAATCGACATAAGTTTTTGGCTCAAAAGGTAGACAAACATGTTTATCAACAAACAATGGCTTCAGTTTCCATGCACCTTCAAATCTTTCCATGAAGCCTGATTTCCCTTGTTTGAAAGTTACCTGGAAAAAGATACAGGGTCATGAAGATAACGGCATTATATGCTGTGTGCATGCGTGCATGTGCTACACATCAAGTGTATCTTTACCGTGTGGTCTTTCCTGTTCTGATCAACTAGAACATGTACTGAAAATACACCAGACCACCACAAGAATCTCCATGCAGCAGCTTGTTCCACTTCAACCACTTGCCTTGGTCCCTCGTCTATCAGCACCTTTCTTGACATGACTTCCTAGAACAAGTGTAAAAATTATAGTAATATATGGACCACACAATCTCAAACCCGAAACAGCATATTTCTTTCTTTTCATCAAGAGGATTGTGGAAACAATACTGCATACAACGCAAGGACATAAATATAGAAGGTGACACCCTTCTTAAGATCGATAGTCCATACTTCATATTCTTGGGAACCATTTTCAGGTTAAAACAGCATGATTGGATGCACAGGCCTAAGGCCAGATAAGCTTAAGAAACTGACAATGACAAATCACCTGGGCCACTTGCTAGGGGCCAAAACTGAGATCTTTTCCCGTGCACATCTCGGTCAAACGGTAAACAGAAGAACTGTCAGTTCCTCGGTGCTGCCCAGTTGGACCAGCCCATAAGCCAGCCACCATTTGAGCTCAGAAATTAGTATAATGGAGCAAATTCTGCTCAGTTAGAATGCAACTCTCACGTAAACTAAAGGACATTTGACACTGATGATTACATCAAACTTGAAGTCAAATGTTTGTTTGGACAATTACATGTATTGGAAGCAATCAGCAAAGCTTTAGGTGACCGATGCACATGCGAATCTGATGGTAATATCCATGGTAATATGATGTGTAAATATGCCTAGAAGCAAACAGAAGCATTTAATCACCAACTTCGACTGCTCCTTTTCAGAAGCCCAGACTCATTAGTTTGCTCACAAATTTAACAGCATTGGTCAATATTTTCACAACAATCAATCAAGAGTAACTGAGTTTACCTTAATGTTCTTGAACACCCTCTTGTTTTCAGGATCTGTAAGGATGTTATATACTGCATCAGGAGGCAAGCCGATCTCGAACTCAACATTCAGGTTGCAAAGAGAACCTTTTGGTACACTAACCTATTCAAACAGGTTCACATCAGACTTCCTTTTTATTTTCTTACAATCACCAGTACTATCATGCATAACTATTTCAACGAGAGGAGGGCCTTAGATCAAAGCTGTCATGCTTATATGGTTCAGTCTATATTGGCTGCTCCAGTTACTGAGGTTTGTCATAAACCAATGTACTAATTACTAACATCAGGAGAATACATTATGCGACCATATTCACAGACCTGGTTGAATAGCTTCAGACCACAAATACAACCTAAGTTCTCAAATACGAATTTGTGATATATTTCCTTACAAATTAAAGATAAAAACTGATAATCATATCTGCTACTTGTAAATGTTAATTACATCATTGCCCAGCATACCTCAATCTGTGGATGGCAATCAACCCAAGTAGGATTTTCTTTCCACACTTGAAGCTGCTTCTCCAAAGTGGCCTCCAAGGTTGGAACAGGACTGACATCTTTTGCATTGCTTTTCACTGACTGATTAGAAGAGAAATACTTAAGCATTAACATATTTCCACTTCAGACACTGTTTACATTGTTTTACCAAAGATTGGACATACCTCTAAATGATTTTGAAACCTTTTGGGAATATTAGTTAGGAAATCAAATGACAGCAACGGGTTTGTAGATGATGGAAACATTGCACTTGCATTCCACTGATTATTAATTTCTGTCATTGTTTTTCCTTCATCTATTATAGCTGAGTCCAATCTTCAACGAGCTTTATGTACCTAGAACAAGAATTGAAGTTAAACCCACTTATGCTTTCTAGCATTGAGAAAGGAAAACGGTAAAAGAAAATAATCATTGTTAACGCTACAGATGAGACAGCAGAAGTTCATCAACTAAGTAAAAGGTAAAAGAAAATTGCGATTATTAACCCTTTAGATATGAGACTGAAGAAAGAAAGTCAAGTCACAAAGATCACTTAAAGCTGCAGCTCAAAGTTCCAGAGATTCCTTCTATATGCAAGAGCAGCAAAACCAGGGGACTGTTCAAAGTTCAAACCACAACAGGAAATTGGGTAAGTTGGTAACCATTCATTCCTAGGAAAATCGTACGTAAAAAGAGAAAAGGGAAAATCTTTTTACCGAGTTGGCCAAATCCTAGCTGTTCCTTTGCATCACTAAGTCCCTTCAAGTGATACTACCAGATTACAGCCTGCTGGCAAAAGTTTCATCCATAAACTCAGATAATATGAAAAACCTAGTCCATATCTAAATGCTTTAAATATCGATTTATTTACTGCCCATGGGCCATGGGAAAGATTATCACATGCAAGCAGGGACAAAGTGCACGTAGTTCCTTGAATATCTAATCAGTTGACAAGAAAAAAACAACCAAATAAGTTCAAACAGAGACAATTATTACTATCTCAAAAGAAGGAAAAATAAGAGAACGTGCAAACGAAAATGCATCTAGACCGTTTTCTGGTGTAAATTTGCCATCAAATCTGAAAAACAAAAAGTTCTAAGAAAGCATTCCTGGAGAAGCAACGAAAAATTAACCTACGGCCACCATTTAGTTGGTGATTCCCACTTACAGGACTTGTCAAGTGAATTAAAAGGGCTTGTACGTAACAAGCGCTTAGAGTCCTATTTGGCACAAAGAAGGGAAGAAAATAACAAGAAGATTAGAGAGAGTCACTTCCTCGACAAAAGGCATGAGTTCAACTCGACCACGTGCTGCATAAGTTTTTTTTTTTCTTTCAGAGCTATATCCATTTGGTTTTCCTACCTCCAGAACAAACGGATTTTGGAAAAACCATTCTTCCGTAGCGCGCTAAAAGAATTACAATAATAGACATATCTTTAAGGACAAAATAACACAAAACCCTCTCAGAAAACAGTGACCAATTTCAGAAGACCACAAAGATGCTACCAGAAGACCCAATCAAGTCACAACCCACCAATCAAATTCAGGCAAGACAGAAGCATCTTCAATATAAATTGCTGTTTAAGCTGATAACAGACAGTTCTTTAGCAAAACCAATCGTACTTAAAAAATGAACACTGAAAGGAATAGGACGAAAAGATCAGACATCGGATCGCTTACAAAAAGGGATTCAAGAAAATTAAGAAACAAGACAAGGAAGATAGCTAGCGTTACATGACCGCATGCTTCGAGGGGGCCGTGGGCAGGCGGTGAGAGCGAGAGAGAGAAGGTCGGATACCACGCACCTGTAAAAGCCTGACTTGATGCTGTGGAGAAGCTGGAAGCACCCTGCGCTGCTGCAGAGGAGAAAAAGGCGGAAGAGACGCTGAGCTGCATTTCTAACGGGGAAAAAAAAAAAAGTTGTCTATGGATAAAAGTCGGACCAACCATGGAGATCTCACAAGAGGCTGACTTCCTTGTGAATTGTGATCGGGTCCACAACGGATGAGGCTAAAGTCTCGAGTCAATAAAGCAGTCGTTGTTCTTCGCAACTTCAAATGCGTTCACGTTATCTTGGACGGAGAAGCTTCTGATGGGCAGATAAAAAAATGCCTTAACGAGAATTGAATATTCGCTTCGGACATACAGGTCCATACGGAAATTAGTGAATTACCCTTAGCCGGCTTATGTTATCGCTATCGGGTTGGAATCCAACCATGAAACTTGGATCAGTCTACACTCTACCCTCAAAATCTTCACTTGGATTCTTAATTTGGATGACCGTGTTTCGAATCTGGCTCTCATGACTCTGCAGCGAACTGCAGAGCTACACGTATAGGATAGATGCATTTCTTAACGAAAAATGAGGCAAGGTGAACATTTTTTGATTAAATTTTTCTATTAATTTTGAGTTTCTTAGGATTTAAATGTTATTTCTAGTATTGCTACACCCATTTATTAAAAAAGTAACTGTTTATAAAATTCACAGAAAATCTGAGAAAAGGTAGAGCAGCTCATGGTAGAGAGTCCCAAAATCTTTGAGGACATATCGGAGATGGCTGAAGGAGCAAAACGACACTACTTCAAAAGCAGGACTACAGTTTGCGAAAAATACAAAATTCCTACAGCAGTATGTCAACTGAGTCAAAGTCAGGTTTACAAATAGAATTAGGTACTGCGGATCATGCTTGGCTATGACTTGGAGCTGACAGTCATGCAGGTACCCCCTTCAACATTTTGGATTAGGCTTAAGATGCCATCAAGAAAATCTAGCTTGCTTATATGACTACTACTGCGAAAACATCTAATACCCTTCAAGTCTTCCTATACTTGATTCCATGACACTTTTGTGAGAGTACTAGCACCTTATGTTAGACCTGGTTCCTGTATTTTCATAGGCATCCATTGACTAAGGGAGTTACCATCTTCTAAACCTGAGACATTTATCCACTCTTGAAGGTGCATGAGACCCATTTGGGGAGCAAGTCCTTGAGATTAGTGGCAGGCAGAATGCATCTGTCAAACAACTTGCCAAAGGACCAAACCCTTTTTTTTGGGTGACTTAGACCAATCTGCTGATTTTGGCATGTTGAGATTGGGTTTAACACCCAAATCTGATGGGCAGAGGGCGAGCAGTGCACATTCATTATCTGCTAACGTGGAATGCATGGGGGGTTCCGCATGAGAAGCATGCAATAGATATCAAGCTACAATTCTCTAAAAAATGCTATCAAGCTACAAAATAAGCTTAGTTGGTGTTGTGATAAGTAGAGCATGATTCTGCAAGTAGATGGACAAAGAAGAGGTCTTGTTGTTATGGTATCGTGGTTGAAATTTAGGATCTTCAAAAGGATGGCCCAGTACATTCAACCACCATGCAACATAAGCAAAGCCAAAGTGTGTTGATTATGAACCCAAAACGGCTTGCAGGAATCATGTTAATAAAAGTTTTCATTAATCTGCCTACTATTGAGTCTCCCCTGCAAACCAGAAGTTGACTTTGAACTGCCTTCGTATAAAGACGGATTATTGGTTCAGCTCCAATTAAAATGCACGTGCAAATAATTTCATGACACGAGAAAAGATAAAAAAAAAAAAAAAAAACCAACGTAAAAAGAATGCTTTTCCTATCAATGATGTTATCAATTACTTGAATGTTACAGAGAACATCACACTCCACATAAAGGAATGGTGAAATATTTTCGTATGGCTATATCCAGATATTAATGACGGCCCCTTTCAGATAATGCTATATGAACACGGGAAAATCATGCCCAAGAAGGAAACATAAAGTAAGTTTCTGCAGTAGAACTACCACCTCTTCCGATGCCTCCCGTACCAATAAGCAACAACAGCGATTGAAACAGCCACTAACACACCAGCTGTCGCATGAAATGCATAGAGTGGTTTCTCTAGAACCAGACCTCCACCAGTGGTGGCGGTAGAAGCTGGAGGCTGCTGGCCATGTAATGTAGCAAAATTTAGACCTTGCTTTGCCAATTCACCAGTGTCCTTGATCAGTGGCTGCATTCTCGTGGCCCTTGCAATGGCCTGGTATTCTTCTTTGGTGCCACCCTCAAGAAATGCTCCAACAAGCCGACCCTTGTTCACCCAATACGCACCAAAATGGCCTGTTTTGAAATTTCCAAAGTGGACTACCTCCCCTCTGTTGTCCCCATAGAACTGCCATGACAAAGTAAACACTCTCGAATAGAAAAAAGGCAGATAATCAAAGTCACTAGTCTCGTCAGGCCTCAGGATTGCATTCACAGCATGCTTTGCAGATTGTCGAGCGGAGTCCACATGTTCCAGCCTACGTATCTCACCAAAAAGTTTCAAAGGAAAAGAGGCAACATCTCCAACAGCATAGACTGAGCTATTGCTAGTTTGCATCTGCCCATTGACCTTGATCCCACCTTTATCCATAACCAGCTGGTCCTCAAACAAACTAGTGTTTGCACGGATACCTATTCCCACCACAACCATATCTGCTTTCAGCTTGGTTCCATCTTTCAGCATCACAGATGTAACCTGTTTGCACAACAAAGTTCCTTAGACATTTATTGGAAGGCGTAGCTTGTCTATGTCATGTGCCTGTGCATGTTCCAAAGGGACAGCAAAAGCACAGGACATCTCCAAAATGGAAATTATAACCTCCAAGATATCACAAGGAATTACAAGAGAGTAGGGAAGAAAGAGTGATAACACATAAATGCAACTTCCAAACAGAGGAATATTTTCAAGTTTGAACGATTCCACAACCAGAAAGCGTAGTCAGTCCACTCTAATATCCAGAACCAATGACATCTGCCTACAAGTTTCTCAATAGAAAAGACTTCCAAAGCAGAGGTGAAACAAACCTTCTGATCTGGATCTCTTTCAAATGAGGATAAAACTGTGCCTTTGATGAATTTCACTCCTTTTGATTTGTAATACTCCTCGTAGAATGCAGCAATCTCAGGTGTAAACAACCTTGCCACTGTCAGAAACAAAGACGTAAGACCTCAAAGAAATGAACCCTAACACCACAAGCTGGAAAAGTATATGAGCCCTTCAAGCTAGCTACGTGACATGCTCCAGTCATGTTAAGACCAGCTCGGAAAAAGTCACCAAAGAATGAGGGCTACATAACACTAAGAAGTTGACTTAGGTTGACTAAGTTGTTTGGCTTGGAAAAAGGTTAAAAAAAATGTCATGTAACCATCTGAAAGTCTCCGTTATTATGCAACTATCCAACTACATAGCAGCACCCTTTATGAGGAGCAGTTTTCATTGATTTGTGGAGTAACAAGCAAACAACCACAATTCTCCCAAAAGAAAGAAAGTGTTGATAATGGACTCGATGAATTTGTGTTAAAAAAAGCTCAGACTTCAATGTCCCTTTACTTACTGCAATGTTCTTCAGGGAAGACCATGGTTACAGCTATGTTATTGGTCACTAATGCAGCAGCACACTCCATGCCAATATAGCCACCTCCAATCACAACTGCACTCCCACCAGTGGAAGATTGCATTACATCAACCATCCTAGTCGCATCCTCTAAATCACGTAAGTAGCATACATTTTGGGCATCAGAACCCATAACACCAAACTCTTCAAGCTTCAGGGCCTATTCATGTAAGAAAGGGACTAAATTATACAGCACAAAAAACTTTATAACAAACAAAAGTTCCACTCAAATCTCACAAAGAGCAATAGGTTACTTTTGACATGATGGATGGCTAATGATGAAGGCTAAAAAAGTGCTCCTACATCACTGAAAAGGAGAAGGTCCATGACATGACAAGCACATCCTCTCAAGCATGTCTATAATTTAATTAGACTAAAAAATCTATCACAAGGCACTGATTTACTTACCCGTGCACCAGTTGCAATGATAAGTGTCATATAACTAATAGTTTCTCCAGCTGCTGTCAACAATGTTTGGCGCCTTAAATCAGCAGACTTCACTCGGGTTCCAAGAACCAGTTCAATTCCTAGAAGACCAGATCCAGATTTTTATTGTTAGAAAATTGGGGGAAGTCAGAAGATAACTGCAACAGTTTACAGTATAAACACATACTGTGTTACCTTACAGATATGAAACATCAATAAAAGTGAAAAAGTATATCAGAGCACTGGCATGTGAACATAGAAAATTTAAGCATTAAATTGGTGAAGGCAACTGAATGTGCACATCTGAAAAGCAGCTCATGAAGGAAAACAGTTAGAAGGAAGCTTTATATGGGTTTGTCATTAATGGTAGATACAAGCATAAATAGGTGAGATGCCACATATATAAGATCAACTTGCTCAAACTAGAGTGACGAAAACTCAGAAAACCCACAGGACACTTCTTCAATTCAACTAACTTGCAAACATGGCCAAATCAGAGATGACTTCATTGTCACAACATTAGTTGAATTATTTGAAAAAATAACAACCATCACAACATTCAGATGAATAAACGTCAGAGTGAATTTTCATGAGCTTTTCATACCACCTCAGGGTATTCCAGTATTTTCACAGAGGACAAGTATTATATTCCATAGGTTCCAACAGAAATACTGAAAGAAAAAAAGCTGGCTTGCATGCATACAGTAAAGCAGGAGATGAACAAGAATTCTACATAAGGGACCTTGGGTTGAAAATTCCAACCAGGAATTGATTAAGCCCCAGATTGTCACTCATCTATAAGGTTTACAGACCTAACACCAGAGTTTGGTTAGACAACTCCATAACAACCATCCCATTCAAGTGCTTTATTTTTGAGATGACACAGATGTATCAATATGCTGCATAGTCTATGGAACCCATAAGGTTTCTTCTTTCATACTTTACAAGCATTTAGAAAAAGGATCACATCAACTAAACCATTTTTGTAAAGAAATAAAAATCACAATCCATTGCAAGGTGAAGGAAAACTGACAATATGACATTTAAGGTGAAAAAGAAAAAAAAAACTTGAACCTTCAATTTAGTAAAAGCATAGAGAACAAAGTCCTTATAGGCCAGTCAACTTTCACAAACTGTTACTTCCTTCTGAATGTTGTTAAAGATACTCTTTGAATTATCTCGGTTCAAATGGTGTGCCAAAAAAAAAAAAAAAAACAACCACTTCCAGATACATCAGATTCCCTTATTCAAGATAGACTAACCATAATTTGCAGATATACCAGCTTCCTTTGTCCAGGATAAGAATAACCACGTCTGTGGATTACCAGCTTCATTCATCATTTCTAATGTTTGGGTTAAATCAGAAGGATTTAGGCACTTCACCAACTTTCCTTGTCTCTGCTTCTCTTACCAGCTATGTTTTTGGATTTGCCTTGACCCCTGCAGATTTTGGGATTCATAAGCCGCGCACTTCAGGCCAGGCCTTTTTCTGAGACATTTGTTTTCCATTCTCTTGTAATTCTTTGGCTTTGCCAATCACTTTTCATAAGCATACTTGCTTCGCTTTGGCTCAGACTACCTCTTCCAGACTCTAACTCATTAGTGCAACAGTCCTCTTTGAGAGAATAGGTGGTGTACCGATTTCTTGTCTCAAAAAGGCCTCTGACTGGAATTCGTTTATCCACGAACTCTTGAACCAACAGACCCTTATTGGCAGTTTGCCACAAAAAAATGAGATAGATTTGATCAAATGTCCAATGCCTTTTCTTCCAAAAAAACATCAAGGCAGAGCTGTGTTTCCTTGTCACTTGCATTGGGTCCATCATAGTGAAAGTAGATCGGTTCTCTAATCTAAGTATACCACCTTCATGGGCCTTCAGTTTAATGTTTTTATTTAGCGGCCATAGTTTGCTGGGTTCAGATGGCAGCCCATTCTTGATGTCGGAAGAAGGATAAAAATAGGTGGTTGCTTGGTGGTATTAAGAAAGGTTCGGGTGGGGGGTTCTCTTTTTAAATAAAAAAAAGGAAAGCCACATAGGTTTGTGTAGTTTTGGTTGCTGTGATTTGTTGTTGCCAAAATAGAGTGGCCACACAGAACCCTTTTGGAAATCTCTCCTCCGAACCTAATCCTTTGATTCTTGATCCTACTTCATGAGCACTAAAAAGGACTCGCTTTTCAGTGCACAAACAGCAAGGGCCAAAGAATTTGACAGGCAGTCTACAGCACCTCCCAAGACACCCTCAACTTATGAACTGGAAGCACAGTAGATGCTCCATGCACTCATGCTGGGGAAAAGTCAAAAGTGCACACCAATTGGAATCCTCCTTTCTACATGTTGCGTTAGATGCTAATTTAATAACACACAAAAAAAAAAAAGTCATAGGAAAACTCTCACCCTTGGTAAGGGTCAAAGATTCAAATCATATGCAGAGGAAATGGTCTGACGCTCGTTCCAAGAGACTGTCAATGAATTTTGCTGATATCATTTCAACCATTGCAGAATCTTCACCAGGGCCAAGCCTCAATGATGTTAACCCCCTTCAGACCAACTATTCAAAGAACAGGCCATCTTTGAAATATCTACTGAACTGAATATTCCAATTTCTCTGATCATCATAGATGATTTTCAAAGCATGATATCTTTGCCAATGAGGTCCAGATATATCAAAAACAACATTGAGGAACTCTCCCACTGGTCTCTCCAAATCAAAGCATACGCACCGCCACCTTTTTCATAGCTTATTTTAAATCTTGTTAGAAAGTACGGAAAACTGTCACCAAATTCTTCCATATAGTTGAACTCCCATTTTCTCTTCGCAGATAACTTAAGGCATATGATTTTACGTTTGGTTTTTAATGAACCTTGACAAGGATTGTTTACTAAGAAGGGAGATGACTATCTGGCCATGAAAACTCAATTAAATGTGAAAAACCTCCCAAAAAAGCTGAATTAGCTAGGATGTTCCATCTGTTTCCAACTTATTGATGACAAGTTCATAATCCCTGATTCTAAGAATTTGTTTGCAAGCATACTGTTGCATAGTTAAAGCGTTGCATAGTTAGAGCAAACTGTTACACTTAGGTAACGGGCATCAGATCCATCACACTGTGATAAAACCACAGACTTTCCACGGACCTGTGGTAGCCCAGGATCTGAGATCCCAGGCCATCAAACAAGGCCTAAATCTCTAAACAAGCATATTAATTGAAAAGCTTGTTTGTTGATCACATAAATTATATTAATTAAAACCTTGCAATGAGACATGCAACAAAGATCTAGGCAAAAAATATGTGATGCCTTCCAACAATATGGACACTCAGCATATAACAGAGTAGTGGGGCTCAATTTCTGCAATAAAATATGCAAGTAAAAGCCTCTTCGTTAATTACCATGATCTTTGTACCATTTGGGTGTCAGTCTTTCATCATTAGAACCAACACAGGTATGAAATGAGGGAAGACGGGCAGGGTCTGCATTCATCACATCATGAGAAAATTAGTTCTCAGTTAGAATTAAACTAAAATAATTTTGTTGATATGAAACAAAATAAAGAAAGTAGAGAACTCTTGGTTTCTCACTTTGCGAGTAAACACTAGATGAAAGAGCAGAATTCTCACTTGTGTCTACCTTTTTCTTTAGGTTAGATAAAAATGATACTTGTCAACATAAAAAAGAAGATAGTCTTGCTAAAATTCTGGCATTTCGGTCAACATTTCAAAGAATTTTTTCCACATTGCCGAACTGTAACAACTTATATCTCTGCTGAGGAAACTTTGGCATTTCTAGCACGCATGTAACAATTAAACTTCAAAAGTTCAAGATGAAAGTTGGGTAACCATAATAACAGGAAGAAGATCACTCAATTGTCGGTTGAACTACATGACCTAAGAAGACACCGTACATGGATTTTCAATGAAGTATGAACCTGTAAATGAGTTCCAACATCAAACGCTTAAAAGAACTATGCCCTTTACCTTTGGGCAGCAAAAATCCTTTGCTCAATGCAGGTCTCTCATATGGCGCGACCTGCAAAACATCGAACCCCAGTTAGCAAAGTTCAGATCCTTGATCTGCCATTGCTCTATAATAATGAGCAAAAACTTGAAGCATATCTGTGTAAGTTCTGAGAACAAGATGTTACGTGTTCAGTAATTGAGAGTGGATTTGTAAATCTTGTCAGGAAATGGACAAGAAAATAATGGACTTCACGAATTCACTCCACAAGTCTCAAAATCTTGTCAAAGTTTATAGTTTCGGTGCAGAAAAAGAAAGCCAATTGCCTACAGAAGATATGCAGTTGGAACTGGCACAGACTCTTTAAATTAAGTGTGTCAGACTTCATTTATTGAGTTAAAAGTTTGTCACTAGTTTTTTTTTTTTCTCTGTTCGTCTTTTTAATTCCCTTTCTTTCGTTTTCGTTTGTTTATGGAAAGTCCTTTCCTCGCAAGAAAATCGAGAAAATAAGCTCGAAAAGAAACCAAATTATAGAGTTTAATTATTCACTAGAAAAACCGAAGCTCCTAATATGAAGAGAGAGAAAGAGAGAGAGAGAGGGAGAGAGTTGGAAAATCGGGAACAGGAAAACAACCAATGGAGAAATTTGGACAAGCCGATGAAATTCCAACGCCAAAGGAATGGTTTCCCGCTCGTTTTGACGCGACCATGCAAGGTATTGTCGCCATAACTCCAAAAGACAAACCCACCCACCACCAAAAACTCAGCAAAATCGCCGAGCTCCCATTGCAGAAGCCGAATTCCGACTACTTTCGACGTGAATACACGAAGTTTCCCGTAAACGGAAACCCAAAAAAGAGAAGGTACTCCTGCACGAAGAAAAGAATTCGATCGATGGGAGAACCAATGGGAGAGAAGAATTCTTACAGTTTCCTCGGAGATTATGCATAGGTCCCCGGGGTTGATCCCCTTCCTGGTGAACTCGAGAGCAGCATACCCAGCTGCAACGCCACCCCCGAGGATGACGTACACGAACGCTCTGCCCATCTTGGGGACAAGACAGAGAGCTAGAGAGAGAACACAGTGCTTTAAATCCACCGGGCCTCTCTCTCTCTCTCAGCACACGTGAATCTAGAATACACGAGCGATTGGCTCGTAGGCGCTCGAAATAGCTTGTGGTATATGCATCGTGTTGATCATTGTAGATAAGCCATAAACTTTTGTCTCTTGTTCCACATTTACCTTTGCCTATTTGAGATTTATTAAGATTGGAGATCCCCAATGTTATCGATATTGATCGGTTGATATTGATTCCACTCCTTGGATGAGAGTCAAAACTTCGACACTTGTCTCTACCAACCGGTGTTTGGCCTACACAGTAACATGAAAATCAAACTGATCATGGATCTGTTTTTATTGTGCTATTAGCCGACCAATTACGCTACACCTTATAAGCAGTAATATCGAATCCGCTCACAGTAGTGAGATGCTGCAACGATGAAGAAGGGATTCATTACTCTACGTAAGTTCTAGATTGACTGTTATTCAATGGAAGTCAACAGTTACAACATTAAAGTAAAAAACTGTTACGTGCATATCAGCTTAGTAGGCATAACTTTAATTTCTTTATTTCACTTGTTAAATGAGTAAAAAACTTTAATAATATATCTAACTTTGTGAATGCACCTAGGTTTCCATGGCGCCATAATTATTTAACGTCAATAGAACCATTTGGGTATAGTTCAGAAATGACTCTATATTTAAGGTACTTTAATCATTTTACTTCATTACTTCAGTTTAAGTTAGTGAGGCCTACTTAAGGCAGGTCATGCTCTTAATAACACTTAAAAGCTTTTGTGTTTTCTAAACAATTCAAAAACTCGATAAATTCTTTTAGTGCATTTGAAAATTTTCCTATATAAAAAGGAGCCAGCAAAATCCTATCGTATGATCAACTGACATGAAGACAATCAGGGGTGAACTTTTTCAACAGAAAGACCGACAATATAATTTTTTAAAATTTTTATATAAGATAAATATTTTTTTTAAAAAAATTATATATAATTTTTTTTTTTTTTTTTGGAGTGGGCAAGGCCCCTCCTAGCCCTCCTTGGCTTTGAGACAATCATTTTGGAAACATATTTTTCTTTATTCTAGTGTGCTTGCATTAATTTATAAATAAAAGGTAAAGCATATCTGCTCTTTTAAGCCCCAACTGGATGCTCCACATGGCAGCCACTCTTTCATTGGCGTGTAGAGTGAAGAAAGGTGTGAAGCAAAAGAAAATATTGTCCCACAAGAAACTTGGAATGGACAATGACTTCAAGGTGGTTTTGGCTTTTGAGACTGACTGTCCACTTTCATAGGTTCCTTTCTCTCTTCTGGGACATCTGAGACGCAGCAATTTAATACCTTCCTTTCTTTTGGGGACACGTAATTCTCGTGATGAATATTTTATTAAAGCAAGCTGAAGCGAAGTTGGGCACTTTATTATTATTGCACACGAAAGTCGCATTGCTGTTTTCTTATGTTCATGAGAAATAAATGATATGGACATATTTTATCTTTGATGAAGGCATTCAAATAGGTGAAGGATCTGAACAACCATCCAAAGAACCCTGTTTGGTTTGCTTAGATTTCTTAGGTGAATGCTCCATTTTTTAACTTTATAACTCGCTATCATTGTAGAGGCACTCATTCAATTCCTTTAATTTGTTTGGCTCACTATTGTAAGGCTAGTGTGGGCGGTTGCCCACACCAGCCATCATGTGGCTCTGCCATTGCTGTTGGGCATGAGTTGGTTCTCCAAAAGAAACTTTCCAGGGAAAGGGCCAAACCATAAAGCAAAAATTTGTGGCGTGGTTGATTAGTCGGTCCGATACATGATGTTTTAAGACAGCAGGGGCACAGGCAAAGGTAAGTGTGGTCACTTGCCCATACGAAGTCACAAAAAGGTACTTATTTTATATTGGCATCTTAGGAAGTTTTTATCATTTATGTGTTGATGCCTCTTAAAAAAATTAAATTTTATTATTAATGCATCTTAGAAAAAAAAAATTGGCTCCATACTTGAGCTGGAGTTTTAGTTCCCTAGTTGACCTAAGCTTTACGGCAGGGAAGATGAGTGCACTGATAATCTATTTTGGTCTTATGCGACAACGATGAGGGATCTCATAAGAGACTTTTTTTACCTGCTAGACTCCACACACTATGGAGGATGTGGCTTTTTTCTATTTGATGGTGTGTTAGGCAGAGGCAGAGTTAGAAATTTTTCATGAGAAAGGTGGAATTAAAATTTATAAATTTTGAACCGAAATTTCATTTTTGAAAATTTTTATATAGGACAAGTGAAATTTTTTAAAATTTACATGTATTTTTTTAAAAATATTTTTTGAGGTGGGGACAGGGCCCATGCAGCCCCCCTTGGGCTCTGCCCGTGGTGCTAGAAATGATGAGGTCCGCGAGGAAAAGATAATAATTAATGTTAATATATGAGGTGGTCTCTCATATTGTTTCCTATATAGATATCTTTTGAACATATTTTTTGACATTTCAAAGTGAAAAACAAGTAGCTACCAAACCCTCATATGAGCGTTGATAGGAATAATTCAAACCACTGATTTTAAGGAACTCACACTGTAGAAATTAAGTTGCAAATATAGAAGTCTAAGTTTTTTTTTAAGAGTAAAAAACTACTAGTCAAAGAAGACAAAGATTTCATTTAACAAAACTTATTTGTTTTCCTCTCTCTCATCATTTGAAAAATGCTTTTTAGATCATGAAAAAATAGTTTGCCTTTTATATTTGCAACTTAATATTTACATTTTGGTCATCTTTGAATTGATGGCCTAGATCATTCCTGCCACAATTTAGTATGCGAAAGCTTGGCTGTTACTCCTTTTAAAGTTGTTCTTAATAAATCTAATCATACGAATGGACCTGGAAGATCCAAAATATAAGATTCAAGATGAAAATGATAAAAAGCTTATGTTTGAGTCATATTTAGATCATAGAAGTTAGTTGTATTAAGTTCAACGGCTCGTAAAATATTCTAATATACTAATCTGACTTTTTCAAAATCCTACTTTTTAAGGAAATCCGAGTTCATTTGTGTGATTAAACTCATAAAGCACACTTTAAAATGCAAGAATAAGAACATCCATATGTGGAAAATGAGACAAACAAGTTTCGTTTTGGCACTTATGTGTTTCATGGTATCCACATTCTAAGGTACTTTGGCATTGATATATTTTACAAATTCTAAGCTTGCATTGATATGTTATATTTTTCTTCCATCTTCCCTGATTACTTTATTAAGGTTTTATTGGAAGATTACTTTATTAAGGCAGTTAAATTACCTTGTCATATGGTAGTCTTAGTTACATAAATGCACTTGCGTGGAACCATGAATTGAAGTCATAGGAGGCACTAGCATGAGCGGAGCAAGATTTTTTTATGAGAGGGCCGAATTAAAGTTTCTAAATTTTAACTAGGACTAAAATATCATTTTTCAAAATTTTGATATAAAACAAGTAAAATTTTCTAAAATTTAGCTGTAAATTTAAAAAAAAATGGAGGTGGGTACGGGCTACCACCTTGGCTCTGCCCATGGACACCACCAACAATGAAAAAATCATTAACTAAACAAAAATAAGTCTAAAAAATTAAATAATCAAAATGAATATGTGTTCAATTTTAGTATTTTTTTTTTTTTAAATTGCTAATAACGATAAAATAATCGACCTTTTTGTCCAAAAAATCAAGTTTTTGACATAGTTTGTCTTGCCAATGTGAAACTTACTGCAGATTTATTATGCCTTATTTTGAACGTCCATCAACGAAGAACACTTGAATCGGTGTTAAGAAAGTGACTCCGTTTCAGAGCGGATCGGCCGATGGGTATCAAATAAGCTTGTTGCCAATATTACGTAAGGCTAATTGAAGTTTTTAGTTTTTAATTTTTTCTATCTTTTGAGTCGATCTATGTTATTTTAAATTATTTTGCAAATTCAGAAAATTGAAAGGTAATCCGACACGGGCTGATACATACCGAGACACCGTATCGGTGAGCGGACCATTTACACAACGTTGCGTTGAATAATTAAATTAATTAAATCAATAACTAAAAAGGGTCCAATTCCTTTATATCCACGTTTCGTTTAGTCTAAAACGGCATCAGATCCAAACCTCGCAATAACCGTTTCCCACGATGGAAGAATCCATATCCATATCCATATCCATATCCATATCCATATCTGTACACCTCCCATATAAGCGCAACGGTAAGATCGCTCCCGCCTTCCTTCCCTTATCCGGAACCCTCCATCCTCTCTCCACCTCCTCCGTTCTCCCCCCCTCTCTCTCTCTCTGCAACTCCATCTTACGGGAGGCAGGAAGCCCTAGAATTCTATCCATAATGGCGGTTTCGCTCTCTACAAACTCGTTCCTCGCGCTCTCATCCCCATCTTCACTGAATTCCCGAGCACTTTCTCCCTCTCGGAGGCTTGGATTTGGAGGTGGTCTCCCCGGGTCCGCCATTACCGGCCGGCGGAGCTCTGGCGCCATTACTCCAGTTTGCGCGGTGGCGGTCTCCGAGAAAATCGAGAAACTGGGCCAGGAGATCAAGCTTCTAACCCTGGAGGAGGCTCGGTCCCTGTCGGACTACCTGCAGGAGGAGCTCGGCGTCTCTCCCGCTGCTTTTGCTCCTGCTGCCGTCGGAGTTGCCCCTGGAGCGGCTGGGGCAGCGGAGGCGGCTCCTGCTGTCGAGGAGAAGACGGAGTTTGACGTGCTGATTGTGGACGTGCCGAGCAATGCTAGGATAGCAACGATTAAGGTGGTGAGGGCGCTAACGAACCTGGCGCTTAAGGAGGCCAAGGACCTCATTGAAGGACTACCGAAGAAATTTAGGGAAGGAATCTCGAAGGAGGAGGCCGAGGATGCAAAAAAGAAGCTTGAAGAGGTGGGGGCCAAAGTCTCCATTGTCTAGAGCTTTCTGTTAGTCAAGCCGAATTCTGTATCAGCGACAAGGTAATTAATTCTCTTCCCCTTCTAGTCCTTTCTTCGTCTTATGTGGATTATGTCACTATACTTTCTGTTAAAAACTCAAAATACTGTCATTTTCCTATAAGTTTGAAAGGTTGGTTGGATTATGCAGGACAAATTCCTTGTTGAATGTATCAATTCCACATGATGGTGATGATCTCATGAAAATTCTATTGCTTTACCGCATTCCTGTTTCTCTTATAGATGTTTGATTTTCCTTTTACATTTATTGGGCTTTCCAGGCGGTACCTTATGTACGATATCTGGACATCCTTTGTGCGATACTCTCTATGTCTTGGAGAGACTGATGAAATGTTGCTATTATTCTTGAACAAAATTTTGTTGTCATTTGATATCGGTCTCATACTCTAACAAACGAATTCAGAAATTTTATGTGGCTATTGGGAATTTACCAAAGGTGACCCAATTTGTTAGCTTTGAAACTGGTTTCAGCTTGGTTATCGTCCCACCCATGGTGTATTTTATCAGCGGATATCTCGTAGTGGCTGAAGTCCTAGGTACACTTATTTATCTCTTCTAGGTATAATCTATTGATAATAATTTGATACCGAGCTTCCATCAGTCTGCCATATTTGAAACACTTTTCTAATCACCTAACTGTTCTCCGTTGACAATTATCATGGAGAATCCGAACTTTTCTGCTGCAGCTTCTGCAAGTAACAATAGATGTGGCTATAAATCCCAGATGTTAATATCAACTGTAAATCACGGTAAGTTGGAAGGCATCTTTAATATCACATCGAATGTATCAACAATTAAATCACGCTAGCTTAGACTTTTTACCAGGATCACAGTTTCAATTTTGTTCAAATTAGACAAAAGATTTGACTTAATTTTGCGCAGTTTGGTGTAAGTTTGTAATCTCCTCCCTGCTTCATGGAAAGCATTCCTCGTTTTCTGCTATAAGGCTTCTCACTCCTCCTCATCCACTCATTCTACATATCTATAACCCCATTAGGGTCTTGAAATGAGTAAACAGTCCAATCTAAAAGTTGCACCAAATGATAGCATGCCCATCTCTGAACAAGTAAACATCAGATTATTTATAAATCTAATCGTAGACTTTCCAATTTTGACATCAGCTTTTTATTATATACAGAAACAAAAGTGCTATTTCTTCACCAGTTGGGCTTCTGACAAGGTCGTTGTTAGACAGTTTATTTAATCATTTTTCCTTTGTCTTGTCCGTTGACATTCAGAAGTTGACAGAAAAGTTATTTAGGGTGCATTACTGCATCTGCACCCTCGTTGTCCCTTTCTTGTTGAATTTAAACGTTCATGGATCTGGGGCATCTTGACATAAAACAAGACATGATACCCTTAAATGGTCGTTGATACAGAATAACCTCATGCCTTGATCTGATTTTCCTCTTTTCTGCTTGGAGACTCGCATGATCGAAGACCACCTTACTGCAATACAGTCTCATGGTTTTACTTTTTATAGTTCTTTCCTTTATTCATCACCATATGTGGCTTCTTGTCTGACTTAAATCTGTTTGTTGCTTTTAGCCAGTAGGTAGGTGCTGTTGGAGCTCAACAACTGCTGCAATGCAGGCCCTCCATTCACTTCAGATTACTTGCAATCCTTCTTACTGCCAGACATGATTCTGGGTCTTTTGTTAGCTTTTAGGTCTTCAAGCTTGTTGTCTAGTAATTAAGTGTCATGTAGAAGAGCACTTCTGGTAAATTAAGTGAACATTTTTTTTCCTTCAATCCTTTTTCTGTTGGTAAATGAAATAAAGCAAACATTTTCATGACTTATGAGTTTTGTCCTCACCAGATTTATGTCATCTTACTATCATAACCGATTTCTATATACTGCTAAGATTCTATATTTAGGTTTGAGAGCATTGGTGCGAGCAGTAATCTTTGTTCGGACTCTTTCCCCAAAATTTTGTCCATGACTTGCCATCAGGAACTTGAATATCTTGTTCTATATGCATGTAGGTCGTCTTAAGAGAAGGCGGCCATGACTAGTCCAATTCCAAGTGCAATCCTAATTCTAACTTCAATTGGACTCAACTCAATATGCGATCATTCTTCTTTTTCTCTTTAGGGTAGTGTTTGATTGCACTTACAGTTTTTGAGAAGAAACATTTCCAGAGAAAGCCCCCCGGGGAAAGGGTAGAAGAGGAAAAATTTCTCCTATTTCTAAATTCAAGGCATGTTTGATAAACCAGAAAAGAATGAATAGAAAAGTTTGTGAGTGTTTGATGAGTGAGCATAAAGAGAAGGCGAGGAAACAGTGACAGTTGGGATTATAACCATTGTACATTTCATTTTTTCAATAACAGTTGGATTAAATAAAAAACTGTTGTTTTTTTGTTTATTCTTATTCCCCGTTGCAGCAGGATTAATGGACAAGGGCGGTGGCTATTGATTTGAAAGAGAATTTGGACGAAACGGTAAATAAGAGCAAGAGGCAAGAGCAATCATGATTCTCTGCAGATGTCTCCATTCCTTCGTGAGAGTCTTCATAATGAGGACGGATACTTCGGAATCAAATGCTTATGAATTTTTCCTTTGGAGTATTCCAGGAATTGAGAGAAACCACTATCTGTTTTATGTGAATTTTTTAATGTAAACTATGTCGTTTTGAAAGAATAGAACTTGGAAAAAAACGGAGGTTTCTCAAATGTCAACCATTGCTTATGACCAACACTTAAAACAATGTAGAGAGCTGAAAAAAGTTCTACGATGCCGTCTGTTTCTGCATATTGATTACAGCCTGCCACTCAACAGTTCTATAGACAGTATTCTTATCATCAATCTCCTAAACTCATACTCTACATTTTTATCACAGCTTGCCATTAAAATGGATTTTGATTATTTACATATTTCACATCCCAAACAGACATGAAGTCTGCAATGTTGATCTCAAGCCACTAATCTGTATATATACCAACTAAACTGAAACGAATTTGGATGTTGACGACCCTCATCAGTGCCTCAATTCTCTTCAAAGTTAGCCATTGGATATGATAGTTGAAGCTAAATACCCAGAAACCATATCCCCATTTTCCCTAATCATGGTTTCCTGGAGATCATTAATCACACTGTTCTATTGATCTTGGTTGAGTTGCTTCAATTGTGCTGTTGTCATCTCTGCAATCTGAAATCGTACGACTTGAAGATCATTGTGTATGCTATGACGATGACACTCTCTTTGTCGAATATTACCAATTTTCTTCAAAATACCATGATCTGTTTCCCCCAGAGGTTAGATATAATAATATTTCCGTTATGGTTTCAACTGTTGGTAAGTGTTTAATACGGCGCCTGCTCATATGCTAAATAACATCACCGTCACCAATTAGTTTGGTCTAACCAACCATTCCGGACTGTATGCGATGAGTGACCAAAAGCAATAATCTAAAAGAGAAAATGAGCGGCAGAGATATTACCCCTCTTAAAACCTGGTATGGCAGATCACATGATCTGTCTCCGTCTGTATTGCAGAAGTCCGGCAGGGTCTAGTACAGCCACAGAGCCACTCCCCCATCTCATGGCCTTTTTTGTTAATAATCCAAAAATGAACAGCTCTTATACCATCAAAATTTTGATAGTAGAAAAATATTTTTTTTACAAAAATAAATTGAAATAATGCATGATTTACATAAAATCAATGTTTATAAACACATTAAGAGGTTCACATTTTGTTTAAAACATTTCTTAACACAAATTTTAGAAGTCGGACTGGGATTTACCAGTCTCTCTCTCTCTCTCTCTTTTTATATATATATACCTGCAGCTAAGTCCAGTTCCTTCATCCATTCAAGTATATCAGGATTGTAAGAGTTTGAAACTAACAGTTGGTTTATGGATGTCATAAAATCTGATCTAGATAGTGGCTGGGCGGATTATGATAAGGAGGCATGCCCCTTCTTACTCGCCAAAATATTTATTTAAATATAATGTAAATCACGTTTGTATTTCTTCTCAAATTGAATTTTATATATGGGTGCCCTTCTTGACTTGCAAATCTGGCTCCCTCATGGATCAAGACATAGCCCCAAGGCATGTAGCATAAGTAGTCAGGCAGTGTATAAACAGTGGTTTGTCGATTTGATTCCTGTATATGCATGCTACCTTCCTGGACTGCAAATGTCGTCCACTCAAGCTCTATAGCTGGCCTTTGAATGAGAGCGGACTGCAAATGATCTCAAAAGCCGTCCACTCAAGCCCTCTAGCTGGCCTTTGAATGAGGGCCTTTGAATGAGAGGAGGGGCGGAAGGGGGGAGGGGCATGGCCCCACCCTGGCCAATGAAAAAAAAAAATTACATTGACAAAAATAAATTTTTTTAATTGCGGCATGTATTTTTTGGATTTGAATTCAATTTGACCCTATCCAGATTCAGAGGTTGGACTGTCGGCCCGCCCTTGAAGAAAATCCTGGCTCTGTCCCTGAATGAGAGGGATAGTGGGAGGTTTCGGCTTCTCATTATCACCCCTCATCATGGATCTAGAAATTGAAAGCTTGGGATTTCCTTTCTTGGCCAAACACCTTTGGACATTCCGAGTTGGTCTGTACTGTAAGTTTTTCGAAAAAGTAATTTAATATGTATGGTGAACAGTTAATTGCCAAGCTCCTGAACGCTTTTTCCTCCTCCTGTGTCCTTTATTCTTCTCCACGTAGCCTGAACATGAAAATGAAAGTAGGGCATATCCGGGGATTTGGCTTTTATTTATTGGCCCGCAGATGGACAAAATATCAACTGAAAAAAAAGTGCAGCTGTTTAAATACAAGAGCTATTTGAAGAGGGAAAAATAAAGCTTTATCTCACAAACAGCCCTAAGAATGACCGGTAAAACGAGAATCGGAAGAAACATGGAGAGAAAATGTCGTAATTTAGCTATGATTGTCTTTTGCCAAATATTTGTTTATATATATATATAATATATATATATATATATATATATATATATATATATATATATATATATAGAGAGAGAGAGAGAGAGAGAGAGAGAGAGAGAGAGAGAGCCGATAAAATGGGAATATATTTAACAAAATTTGGGGACAAGAAGTCCCCTAAATACAGAAGCAATCCGCAAAAAACACACCGCAAAAACACACACAGGAAAAGGAAATATACAATACAATGCACAGAGAAGAAGAGAGAAGAGGAAAGACGAAGCGGCA